>KN817550.1:0-15472 GCA_000827495.1 Hypholoma sublateritium FD-334 SS-4
GGGGCAAAGATTTGTGAATCGAGACAGATTCTCAGACAAAACAGACTCATACCAGGGAGTACCGCACACTTTAGATTTCTTATACTGGTTGTAGAGCGYCGCTCGATCCTAGTAAAGATCTCTCTCCGCTGGGGTTTTGTTTTGTTTTGAGAGATTCGAGTCTAGACCCACAGTCAGCCTCTCAACGCGCACAGAATTCTCCGCGGAACACAGCGAGAGCGTGCAGGGCGGGAGGGGCGTCGCCGAGAATCATAGCGGAAAGGTACGGTAACGAAGGAGCAGATATGCGGGCTTGGTGCGAGCAGCGTATGCTCTTGTCACCGTGCGACGTGTAGAGTATAACCGGGTTGTCCATGCGGCTGGGCTTCGTGCGCATGATGCCGTGGTTCGCATAGTCGACGCGTCTGCGAGATGTCTCACTGTATGGGCCATAGAACTCGATACACGTGCGCATGGAGGCATGAACGAGGAGGAGCAGGGGACGTGGGAGTGCGCGCCGCGCAGGCATGGAGAATCAGGCGGGAGCCCGGGTGGAATGCGCAGTGCCCTTCGGGTACCGCAACAAGCCAGTGCAGGGTGCACAAGGCATCAGCAAACGGGTGGCAAGGTTGTCGACGATCTGAAGGTCGACGCCGGGTGCGTGGAGAGCGTCGACTGTGAGGACAGTACATTGTGAGTTCGGGGGGCCGGTTCTGTTCAGCCTATGCCTGCAACCCAGCTTACCAACTTTCCCGTAGTCCTGTGGTTCATTAGCATATATATAATATCTTCACATATGTCATGCACTCGCCATACCTCTTGACTCCTCCGAAGCTATATAATCATGCCCATCCAGGCGCTATGTGTAGCCACTTTGTCTTGCTCAACGTTCCGCAACGTCTACTGAAATATTGAAGTTTGCCCTGCGCCTCGACTTTGGCAGATCTTAGATGTCACGACCGATATCGGATCAGGCTTATGCGTGTGTATCGGATGCGTCGCGCGTGGACAGACGGGGTGGCATTGAACAGAAGTGGTTAGTTAGAATTTGGAGGCAACGTCGTGTAGGTGCAGGAGATCCTGCCAGTGCGTTGAAATCTAACTCAGGATTACCTACGTCATTGCAAAATCATTTCACCGGGCCGCCGAGCCGATTGTCGCTCATCCCAAGCTCGTCCCAAGCTCGTTCACCCACCTTCTTCTCTCGCCTGTCGTGGAAAAATGGACCATGTTGAAAGCATTGGTGGTGAAACCAGTGAAGAAGGCCGAAGACAACGTTGGTACCGTAACCTTGCAAACGATCATCCTTTCAAACTCTTCCGTAAAATATCCGTTAGGCGTTTCTTGTCCCGTATTCTTATGGTGTAGGATTCTGACATTGTTTTGGCGGTCTCGCTAGTCCGGAATCTCCGATACACCTGCCTTCATCAGTCTTTCTTGCTTTCCGTGGGACTTGTCGTCTCTTGAACGGCTATGGGACGGACGTCATCTTAAACGCCAAAAGAGCTGGGAGATGATCTACGCGAGATATTCAGACGCAGTTGCTGTCTCTTCCAATGCGTCTCTTTATATATTCTTCACAACACAAAGAAGGCCGCCATTAATGCTTAAATTTCCCGCCTCTGAAGTATACCTATTCTCTTGCACCAGGTATTCAGACCATAACTGTTTTGGTCTTTTACAGGACGTAGCACCGCAGTCCAGTAGGATCTGCGTTTCATGGGCAATGAACCACGACGACGCATTTGAGCCGCTGGTTGTCTTTTCACGTACAAGACTTCTCTGCGTATTCAATGTGGAAAAGCGCCAGTTAACCAGCCAAATACGCGGTCATGGCGGGGTATGTTCTTTCTTTATTATAAAAGAGACAACTTCTTACGGTGGGATGGCAATAGGAAATCACCTCAATAGCTGTGCATCCAAAAATTCCGCACATTATTTGTACTACATCTCGAGACTACTCTGCCCGGATATACGACCTCAGTGTAGATGCGGATTCACAGTTTAACCAAGACGCAACTTTTACTCCCGCAGTGAAAGACTTATGCCACCCGTTTTTAGTGGACGAAGGTGTGGGAAAAGGAAGGTGTGTATTTGTATTGATGGCGGGTCAAGCGGGGGGGCACAAGGCTTCAATATTGTCCGCTGTAAGTGCAATAAACCCGTTCCCGCAGCTGGCAATCATAACACAATCTCAAAGGCCTTTCACCCGAATTTACCTCTAATTGCCACCTGTGGGGTATTCTGAATTTATATATCTTTGTTGGCCACAAAACACTAATAAATAAGGCTTAAGGTGGATAGGGCGGTAAAGATCTGGCCTATACATCGAGGTCCTGAAACGAAGTTGCTGCCGGTTCCAACACCTCTTTTTTCCACCTCCATTATTCATACCGCTCGCGTAACATTCATTAATTGGTGACACTGCCTCAAAAGCATTGGCCGACTGATCTAATATTTGACGTATAGGTTGGATGTTGATCTTCTTATAAGCTACGGCGCACCTGCCATTATGCGGGTGAAAAATCAGGAACCCCACGGGGACGAGACATTTTTCCAGCCAGGGGAAATAAAAATATGGAGGTGGCTGGGGTTGCGCAGGTTTTTCCCCTTAAATCAGCAAATGCCTCGAGCACACGTTTTTAGGGGCGTAGCGTCGGTGCGAAGCTATATTTTTTCATTAATCAGGTAGGAAATACTGAATATTATTCGCAGGATTATCAGGACAGCCGTGTGTTTTTCATACAATGGTCCCTCAATTGAAAAGAAATCTGACTTACGAAAAGTGTCCTTTGATATAGTTTCAAGCAACCGACTTCCTATCGAGACAAACCACCACCCCGCACCTTCTATATCGCTGTTTCAGAGGCCTTCCCATGACCCCATAATAATAATTAATTCAATGAACGCCGACAAAATATCTCTACACAACGTTGCTCTTATGCATCCGCGACCGTGTCCAACTTCCTGGGAGAACGAAATCAACGCTTCCCTGGATACAAGAGCAGAATCCCCTGCGATAGAGATTCAACCACCCAATATCCGAGGATGGGCCTTACAACTTCCGCCAGAACCAACTGAGGTACGCATTAAGGAGAAGATATTGGACAGTGCAATGGGATGGGGAGGGTACATGGTGGTTGCTGCGGGAACAGAAGGTACACTCTGGGTCTGGCTGAAAAACAAGATTTAGAACGGCGAATATAAAATCTACTTCCTATCTATCATATACCAAAAGAGTCACATATAGTAATGTAGAGGAGCTTCTTGGTTTATTTTACGAGTTGTTCCAGAAAGCGCTGCAGATCACTCTTTGGTAACCGCAAAACATGATTCTCGAACGTTGCATATTCCGCTTCCGCGCGAATCTTCCGTGCAGTGTCAATGAATTTGTAGGATAAATGACTGTAAAGATATGAGTAAGGATGTAAGGCGCTATTATCTTTAAATGACGCACTTTTTCACAACTGTGTCAAAATCAAATGCGAAACTTGTGCCCATAACACTGTACGTTCCATCGGCGTCGCAGAGGCATGCAACCACAAAGTACAAGTACTTTTTTGCGAGGGTACCCACGCCGTGTCCCGATATCCGGTAGCGCAGAACATCACAAAGCCAAGCAATTAATCTCCGCAACATCCCAGGATGAGAAAAAAGCGATAGATCTTGGCCCCGGGATAGTACTACGACTCGATAATTGCGCATAGTGTGAATGCCTTGCTTTTCAATGATGGATGTACCCTGGCGAACGATGGCCCGTTTTAATGTCATTGACAAGTCGATAGAGTTTTGTATCGTCGACATGCTTAAAATTCAGGCCGATATATTTAGTAAGACATAATGTGAACAAATGAAAAATAACCTTACTCGCATAACGTGTCGTACGCCCTCCAAAAATTGTCGATCCAGGCGTCACGTCCGTACTCAGTACTTTCTTGACGATCCTTTGAAGTAAAATACAGCTCATCGTCCAAAGGTATCCGTGGATCTACTTCCAGTAGTGCGCCCAGTCCTTCCGCTGCATCCGCGGCGGAGGATGACTGGACCTGGTATCCATGGCAGCGCTCGAAAGACGGATACAAGAGCTCAGTTAGCCCATATTCTGGTGCTATTTCCAATAGCCTCTGCGTCAAAGATCCTTTTAGGTCTAGGTCCATATTCAAGTAAAGTTCCTTGGCTTCAGAGATAGAGAAGCTTGGTATAAATATATCAGTGCCATGATAAGTGACATATGAAATATGCAGATACCCTATCTTTGCAAGAAGTCCTATGAGCCTCCTGCGTCCTTTATCCTTCCATATTTCAATCCTACTGGCGAAATAGTTCGAATGTAACATAGAATCGTATAGGGACCAATGCCTAAGGTGTGTCAGTCGCAGTTCTGTATTTGGGCGGATATCTTTTGTGGAAGAGGCTGCCTTCGGATTTAATCGCGAGATCTCCTCAAAATATATTGATTGGTATACGTCATATTCTTTCCTGGATATTCTGCCTGAGATATATTGAGATGTGAAGCCTATAATGGCCAACCTGAAAGTCATGACATTATCCACTGAAATGTCCGTATTAAATCAGTCCGGGCGTACCAAAGAAGGTCGTTGTCAACTGCTTTAAGTAGAGTGGCCAGCATATATACGGTGGTCGACGCGCTTTGCGCGTACCATGATCCTTCTTGATAATATTTATCAATGACAGAGAATAGTCTGCGACGTTCTGCGGCATCAACAATAATCTGAAGGTCAAGTTGTGAGGAATTTGTCGCTGAACATCGACAAAGTACGTACGCCATGGTCTTGGTATCTAGTAGAATCTATGAGGGTTGAATTCCTCTTGGATTTCATCCCATCCTCGTGGCTATCTTCCTCCCCTAAAGAAAAATCACCCTGGAAATTTGGGTAAGTTCGGGTTCCAAATTGATATACTCGAATATCACCTCTACGACCTCCCACGCATTCTTCTCTTCTGAAAGATTGGTAACGGAATCTTCGTGATCCCAAATCAGCACTCGTCGGCCATTCGGTCCTCCCATGAACAGATTGGTTAAACTTATGGGACGGGAGGAGTCAATTACATTTATGACCACTTTTAATCCTAGTTTTCCAAAGTAGTCATCTCTGGGAAGGTCCAGGATGTTTCCCATATTTAGGAGAAGTATAGTATCCAACTAAGCGAATTATCAGGGTGACCCAAGTGAAAGTAGGACTCCGTACGTTTGCATTGTCTACCAGACCCTCTACAATTTCCATTACTTCCTCGTTCTTGGAGACAGGTATCATTCTATATCCAATATCATCTCGTTTGAAGAGAATTGCGAACATCCGCGCAGCGCATAGAGCGTCGACATCGGGCGCAACAAATATGATGACCGAGGAAGCCGAAGTCAGCGGAGAGCGCCAGTGTGCCAATACAATTGCATTGTAGGCATGGATATATGACTTTCCACGTCCTGAAAGGTGTGGTGGGAGGATGTTTACCATAAAAATAGAGACTCGAAGTATAAGTAACAACGAGGGGAGTTAGAAAAAGTAGCGAGGATACATGTGACATTGCCGGTCAAATAGCACAGCATAAGTCACTACTGCACCGCACATTATTGACACTCGATTTGAAGTCAATATTTAATCTCACATTTCATCCAAATTTAATCCGTAATGTAAATATGGACTAAAACTTCACTAGTACTTCACCCAAACTTCAACATGTATTTAAAATGTTTAAAATCAATTTAAAATACATTGATCACAGCGACGCTCCCAACTTCGCTGAACTATATCTCTACCGACGACGCATTCAACACCTTTATCTGGAAATGCATCGTTCGGGCACGCCTCCCCCGGCTGATCCCCGGTACACCGGCAACATTTGCTCTCGCAATCGACCCTCGGTTTGTTTAAGTGAAACCGCTGGCCCAACAAGCAGTCAATCACAATACGCCTAGGTCTCAGTCTTTAGAACGGAATACAAATGAAATAGGGGAGATAATATGGAGAGATAAACAGGGGAGTGCATATATCATGGTGGCAACTTTCCTCCAAATACTACCATAGGACAATCTAGATTCTAGATTATACTTCCCAGATTTTTTAACAACGCTGGACCATACAAGTCGCGGAAGCATATTTCACCCTGGGTTTCATATGCTCAGAATCGCGTTTATTTATTCGTCAAAATGTTTTCTAGTAATCGTTTCATTATGAAATTCCAAACTCAATATTTTACACTAAACCCTCAACCTTTCCTGGAGCCCTCCTTCAGAGCACACCACTCTCCTCTGGTGCGCCATAACCACCTTTCAGCCTAAATTGATTGATCTTCCTTCTAGCTCTTAACGTTTGAAAATATCATCGACGCGCTGTTTAGACGCTCCTGTTTTTAAAACCTCACACACCGCACACAGCCGCGTGCAAAGATAAAACTGCGCGTCAGGTGCCTTTTGAAAGCAAAAACACGTCTTAATTGTGACATGAGAGGCGGTCAATGGAGACATCACCGGCTCCAATTTTGAGCCATGATATTCGTGAAAAAATTGTCTCTGGGAGAAATTGGTAAAGAGATTGTCGGTCTTGTGATGAGTGTTGATGAACGACAGTGAAACGTTATTGAATGAGGAGAGGCGGGATATGACGGTGGAAGTGTTTTTTATTTCGGTGTACGGATTGAAGTTCAACTGCCTTTTTCTTCTTGAATATATCCATTCAAGGGATAACTTCCAGGGACGCACAACTGAAAACCTGTTCAATTCCAAAATCAATGGAATAAGGCGGACCGCGTTTTCGTCTTCATTACCAACTATTGGTAAAATAGTTAAAATGTGAAGATTCGAGAATCGAACCACTCGCCTGCGGTAAAAATAATCACGAGAAGCTTTAGAGACTCGGCTTCCAGAAGGAAGGATGATAAAGCCGAGATAATATTCGTATCTGTAGGATCCACTGATATCCAGTTGACGCATAGATTTTCCAAAATGGGGTATTTGGCACCTGATATAACCAATTCCATGAGAGACAGGGGCGAATCGAGCATTAGAGATTGAAGACGGAGAGCAACAGGAAGGGTTTTTTCCGCGAATTGAGAATGAGAAATGCATAGGTGGACCGCGTTTTTCCAGAAGCTTGATGGCATATTTTTCATTCCTTGAACGTAGAAGCTGCGGCAACCCGGGGTTTTCAGGGAAAATTCGGAAAATATATGGCATCCCAGAGGTGTTGGAGGCGGACCGGATTCAGAAACAATGATGTGAAGGGATCTCAGCTGTTCAGCTTTGTACAGTACGATTAAAACCGTATACATGCACCCACAAGCTTCAAAGAACCACTGGGTCGAGAATAGTTCGACGTATCTCAGTAAGGCAGGGGTTTGTCGAACAGCGTCCAGGAAAAGGTGCAGGCGGTGATGGGATCGAATGCGAACACGTTTGAAGAGAAATCGTTGCGATATATGTCGATATTGCCTGGACACCAAAGCCATCGTGAGGAGGTCCGAATTTCTTTGTGACAAAGAGGCAATTAGACAGTAAATGTCGTATGAGAGAGCCTGCACAGGTAAATTCTATAGGTAAGTAGCGGGAGCGAAAGATCCTGGTGGACGGCGTTACACTTGTATGGTCCATCTTTTTAACCCTACACCAACCCTACGCCTGATATTTCCAATATTGTCCTGGAATTTTGATTACCTGATGTTTTGGGCGTCACAAAATTCATGAGAGAAAGTAAATGAGCGTATGTTAACTCGTACCGATCTTACCTCTGTTTGGGTGTTGTATATGTGACTTCTGTATATTCAAAAAATTACAAACATAACATGCCAATTAAATCTAGTCATGTGCCACCAAATCAATTGGTAACAAGATCTGGATTCTGCCTCGCTTCCATGCGGTAAAGATTAGGGGCCGTCATATTCCACTTGGATGTAATTATATTTTCAGTAAGTGGTAAATCTAGCATGAAGAAAGCTTGGACTCCTGACCTCCAAAAAGAGGGGAGTATCAAAAGTGTGGTATAATTTTATAAGTATACAAGTTCAGCCCCGCTTCGCTCCAGAGAAGACTGGTAAAGCTCAAGAAGACCAGGCCATCACCGTTCATTTTTGGTAAGTAAGAAATCAAGAATCAAGAACTGGCTACGGGAGACTAACGCAGCCCCAAAAAGGATTACTGTAATTTGTAAATCTCCCACGAGATTTACTAAACCTCCCACGAGATTGAGTAAATAATGTGGGAAATGTACTGGACGTGGGAGTAATACCGTGTTTTGCACAATGTAAAAGATGAGCACAAGATGAACAATGATCTAAAGCTTTCTCCATGTCGCTTAATCCTACCGGTAAGTCTTCCTATGTATAGTAAAATGAACTTAGTTATTAAACCCCTACTAGACATCCAGTTCCAAACAGAAAGAAAGTGTTTTTTACAAGAAGGCAAAGAGTTTCACTACAATATTTTCTACGTCAGTTGCCACTCACCAACTATCATTGTTGGAAAGGCGGGTGATATTGCAACAGATGGACAATCGGTTTGGTGTCATGGTGGTTCCCAATGGGAAAACACAACAAAAGAAGTAGACCACCTAGGACGCCCGGTACAGAAACATCCTATTTTCAAAAGCAAACGGAGACTGGAGGGTTTGGAGTGGAAGGCTCAAACAACCTGGAACACGAGGAAAAGGAAACTTGACGAGTCGAAAGGTTTGTCTTTTTTAAAAAAATAATAATGCATTATTGATTGAACCTATCGTATTAAGCAGATGATTCGATATTGCAGGAAATGCAACGGTGCACTAAACCAACTCACCAAATGAGTCGCCAAATCTTACAATGGGACAGGTTCAGTGAGACTTTTTAAATTTCACGCGTTGTTTTATAAGGTTTATAATTTCTTTAGTGCATCCTCTGAATGATGAAAATACGTGGCTCTTAGATCTGTGGTCCCTGTGGGGCTCACCGCCGATAAGTCGCATAAATCCAGTAAAAGAACGTGGTTTCGACATCCTCAAAGCTTTATTAGCGTTATCTACACCGCTTTCGAAGATTCCCGTGGACGACTCTAACATCATTATTCCCCCAAACCTACCCGAATACCGAAACTCTCCGACGCTTGGCCACGTCATTCGAGACCTCGTTCACCCGGATAACCACAATGTTTTCGACTTCGTGAATCAGTATGGCGATCCCGACATTGAATACCCTGAATTCATTCTTAATATGCTTCTTTCCCGTGAAAACTCAGAATGGCAAGATACTTTCCGATTATACGGTGCTCTTGATATAAGGGAGTCTGAGGCTGGGTTGGGTTCTTGCCATATAAATGCTGCTCCATACAGTCAGCAGAAGGAGAGCCTGGTTGATTCAGGGGGATGGTCATCTACCTGGACACCGGCAGGAGCCATTTCGCATACCCACATGGATTTTTACGGATCCTTGCAGTATTTCATCCATTTCCATGGAAAGAAGCTGTGGTTACTGTGGCCTTCCACCCCCAACAATCTGGATTATTTTTCAGCGCATCACAAGGAAAGGGCAAACAACAATAGGACATTGGACTGCATCAATCACCTGGAAGGGCTTCAAGTCTACTACGCAGAAAATCCAGAGGAAGTATTCATTCTGAAACCAAATACTCTTCACGCATGCGTTTCCTTCAGTATGTGTGGGCATACCGCCATCCGGGTTTGGAATCTAGAACATTTCGACGATTCACGTCGCATGATGGAATGGGGATACAATTGGATCAAGGCATCATTTTATAAATCGTCAGGACGATCGAGGTTCGAGCTCATGCAAGAGGTGGAAAAAGTCAAAGATGACGCCGAAAATTGGCTGACGCTGATAAAGCGTAATTCTAAACATGCTTCGGCTAAAGGAATCAAAACTACGGTAAAAGCGCTCTTGAAGAGGCTTTCTGATCTCTCATCTCTGCTTTCCGTGGTGCCTCCAAATCCCACAGTCTCCTAGGGTTTCCGATGCAATATATTTCTATAGAATGCAATCTGTGTGCTTCCATCAACTATTTTTGTCGACTGGCTACTTGTTCATTCTGGGTGATTATTTCTGATTAAATTGGGAAACTCGGCCTGCTACCGCAAAATATAAACACGGAGAACTTTAAGGCGCATAGACCTCAAGAAGGCTTCCATGTGGTTTACTTTAATGTTGACCTGATAGAATAACCTGCCGACGGCAGCCCAACGAAAGCAAGTATTTTGGGAGGCATGAATCTTGACCATCTTGTCTAGATTTAAGAAAGGTCTTTGCTGTAATTTAAAATCATCGTCGGCTGTGTATATGCATTCTGTATTCGGCCAGATGTATAATATAAAATAAAACATCTCGCTTAGTATCGTGAAGAAGATACAGTTGGTATAACGAACCCACACAAAACTCAATTTCGCGACAGTGATTTGACTATTTCTAATATCAATTTGTACCTGTAGTAGAAGCCTTCTGAGAAGCCAGTTTCTGTTTCCCCAATAACGCCAAACGTCCTGAAATAATAACATACTTGGCCTTATTTTCAGCAGACAAGGTTACGATTTTTTTCTGGATGTCTGCATTAATTATATGGTGGCGGGATATTGCCTGCGGCATGCTTAACTGGGTAAATCTTACAAAAATGAACAACATACGTGGTGTATTGAAATATCATCTGCTATTTCTTCGGAATTCATAGCGCCAATAACTGCTTCGCCGAGTGCTTCCATAAAAAATGCCGTTCTTTTTTCGTCCAAAGTCTTGTATCTTCCAATAGAATGCAGCAACTTCTAAAACGCAGTCTGAGAAATAGAAGTATTTGATTTGGAATCAGGCTACCTGAATCCCAGTGCCTTTCTCATGGCACACTAGGAGCTTATTGAGGTGGAGATGAGGCGCGGATCCTTCACGCGACCCAAATGTTTCCACTGCGTTATGAATGTTGGTGTCCGACACTACGTCAACTTCACTTTCTCCGTCGCTTATATTGATATTAGAATGAATTCGAAGGGGCCCTGTCTGAATAATAATGAAGGGTAAAATTGCTCTGGGCAAGGCGCAAATACCTTAGTCTGACTTTGAGCCAGTTTCTTTGCTATCATGGATCTTACCTGGGTTGGAAAATCCTGGTCAAGTTATATGATACAACCAAACGGCATAATGGCTCACGGGCTTTGAAGGAGACACAGATTTTGTTATGGGTGTCTGTGATTGGACTTCGCCTAACTTCTGGAGAAGCCCGGTTCTCAAAGACCTTGTTTTTATAGGCTTATTGTCTTCGTCAGACGTCACTTCGGCGACTGGTAACTTTTTTGGGCGTCCTTTCTTCTTTGGTGGCCCAACCCTGAGTTGTTGACCGGATTCCATTGTCATTTGATGGACCATGTTCTGCGTTTCCTTCTTCATTTCTTCCACCCAGCGGTAGGATTTTTCTTGTGGTTCTTGAAGACTCCATGAGATAGAATCCCTGGTACCAAACTTTAGCATGCAATGAGTGGCCATGACAAGAATTTTTTCGTTGGCGATAGTCCATGTATTAAAATCTGTGACATTGTACGTCATTTTACTGCCGCATTAATATACGGTTCATACCTTTTGCCCAATCTTTATCATCTTCATACTTGGAATAAACTGTTGAATTGCTCTCCAGAAGTGCATTGTCTGTAGGCGGGTGGTGTGGAATGTTATGCATGACGCGGATAATTAGCCATTTGAGATACAAGTTTATGGGGCCTGAAACAGTCCTTCCAGAAGAAGCCTCCTCCAGGAGGTGGTTCCTAAGGTAGTCCACAAAATTAACTGTCCTTAGGGCAGTCTTGGAGGAAGAGCCGACAAGAAGCAGATCTTGAAGATATACCGCAAGGCAACAACTCTGATGAACTTCTAAAAGCATCAGCAAAGGCAGGTAGTATCCAGAAAACAAGTAAAATCTGCTCTGCACTTGGACTTCTAAGAGAGAGAGTTCATCTGCTCGGGGGCGGAGCCTGCACCTCCACTGGGAAGTGGGCGGCAGGTGTTGGTGCGGCGAGGAGTGTTCAGAAGCGTTCCACCACGTATCCTCCAAGATTACCGCTTCAGTGATAACAGGCTTAGTTGCTTCCATGGCGATGTTTGGTGGAGGACCTGAAGGTGTGCTTTTGGTATAATTGTAAGGGCATTTGATGATTTGACATATTTTATTCATCATGTAATGTCTTAATCTGGCCCAATTTCACGAGTCAACCAAATTCGCGCTGAAGATTTGCTACAAAAACTACATAAATGCACTAAATCCAGTCCCACAATGGCCTCATATCTCTGCGTAGGTCACCTTCCGACTGCCTATTTACTCCTCTCCCTTCAAGTTCAGCTATAACCGTCTCGGCAAACACCTGACAATCCATCACAACTTGTTTCATCGGCAGGTCATCCAAAGTCGGAGGAATCCTTGGTTCGATGTCAACATACAAAATTGTTCCTCCCTTGCGGATTACTTCGCCACCAAGAACTTTGATCATTTGAATAACTCCTGGAATCGTAAGCGATGTACCAGCTATGAGCAAGACCGTCTTCTTAGCGCATTTCCGGATATCAGAGTTAACTGCAGCTGTTATATACTCCTCGTCTTTGACAGGTTCGTCGTACAGAACAATATCAGGGTATAATGTACCACAAGGTCGCGTGCGCTCTCGAAGAGTTGGTAGAGTTCGCTGAGTATTGCAGCAAATCGGAAGGACTCCAATCTTGAGCAGGTGGAACAATCCTTCGAGAGATGAAGGCTCTGAGCAGCTGTCGCATCGTAAATCCAGTAGCGATCCGTGGAGTGCAATACATCTAGCTTTGCCTGAGTGGTCCAAAAGGTCAAAACCAACTTTGCTTTCGAGACTATCAATGTTTTGGGTGTATAGTCTGGCGAGCAACCTTGCATTGTCCAGAGCCCTCAGCATGAAATGAAACGGGGTTGGCTTTGCTGCGGCCGTCTTGCTGGCTAAAGTCGTGACGACTTTACAGTATTCTGTTCGAAGATTTTCGTCCTGTGAAATGAGGTGAATGGAAAGCCAATGGAATTATTTCAATACAAAATTACCCGTTTAATGCGCACGCTCATGACTTCCCTTAGAGAACTACTTGTTAGATTTGAAATGCAACCAGCCCCTCTAAAAGTAGGAATCCCCGCCGCGATGGACACTCCCGCTCCTGTAATGAATTTAACCCAGAGGGCCTAGGGAATATAAATGGGGACTTCGAACCAATTATAACAAGGAGGCCTTTCGCCTGCAGTAAGATTTTTACCTCTTCCATTTGTTTTTCTGACTGCGGCGAGCTGGAGGGCTCCATGGTGGGAAAGATTAACAACGGCCGACCGTATTTGGTCCTGTCCGGCCGTCCCGTCCGGCCCCAGTCCGGCCATATCGGCGTTGGTTACAAAAACTTTGTAATGACATCATCCGCGCGACTTGTCACATAGTCACACATCACACTTCGCGTCTTGACTTCTGACTTTCCGTTAGTGGCTCCGGCAAAGCTCCTGCTGGCGCGTAGACAATGACAGAAATGTTTTTATTCCGTAAGACATTCCGAGCATGATGTGAACGCCCATGCACACTAACCTGAGGAGCAAGCGGGGAACTCCCAGATTGCGCCATCGTACTATGGTCCCCAAAGTCCTCAGCGCTTGATGCTGCCGCTGTTCGTCAGTTACAAATGGAACCATCCCACTCTAGCGAATTCTTCTATACTCCCTGGAACACCCAGGGATCCAGTCGAGGTATGTTCCTATATTTTTTAGATCTTACCCATTACACATATGATCGTCTCAGTGTCTGCTTTCACGCATGGACGCTTCGAATGCCGGGGACGAAACTTTGCTTTTCCAGCAAACGTTAGGCCTGAGTCGTATAAACGTCGAAGCCGGCCCACGTAATGTTGAAAAGGCGGTGTCTCGCGCATGCAGCTTCCTGACTGGGTATAGAATTGTTGACATTATGTTCAGCATGCAGCACCCGTCCAAGGACCGAAGTTCAGCATCGGACAAACTCGTACGGCATTCTCCCACTATGCGTCTACCCCCTCCGGTAATTAATACACACCTTCGTAATAAGATTTTATCTCATATTTTGACATAGCCTGCGCTCGCCAAACTTGCAAATCTGAAACTCGTGTTGGAGAATTTCCAGGACGCGATGTCCCCCAAACGAAAGAACAAGTTCAATGCTACCGAAATAACAGATAACCTCCTACAATATGTTGTAAACATTGAGAGGAAGGGCGGTTATCTGGCTATCTGCTCGAATTTTACTCGTGCCGCTGTCCACCTCCGTGCTATTCTCCTCGAAGGGAGCAAGAACAGCGCAGATATGCCGGACCTTCCGGATGACAAAAACTCTCTGAACGATCTCCTGACAAAGATGTACGGCAAAAATGCCGCCTCCGAATTTCGCCAAACTTCTCAGCAACTTAGGACGCCCCTACTTTCGGCCGCGTTACTTACTCCCATTTCCCTGTTGTTGACTTCGAAGCTGGACAGCGGAACTATAAAGAGAACGTGGATCCTTCATGTGAGTCGTCTCCCGCAGGCTGGGTGAAGATACTGAAAGTCTGCCAGCACTTCGTCGGTTTAATAGACCGCAAGCCCGATGTGATCAGAAAATTAGAAGACGCTATCTGGAAAGCCTTATTTGCTGTGGCGAGGGACGCGTCATCGACGTCTCAAGCAGTCGAGAGTTCTCTGCGGGAGATCCTGTCGAGCGACGAATTCCGCGAAATACAGGACTCGGATGATGCACTGACGACATTTTGGGCTCTAGGAGGTATGGATGCGGACGAAAGCGAGGAGATGCATCACAGAGCATGCGTACAGGGTGTAAACTGGGCAAGCTCACAGTCACTTGGCGACAGCGCTCGTTTGATGATCGGAGCCTCTGTGACCTTCGTGGAGAATGAACCCAGACTACAAGGTAATCTTTATTGCTCTGCCCGTACTATAGGTTTCTGATTCACTATAGCTTATGCATCTATTCCTTCGCCAGATCCTATGCAGGATGTATCTTGGGATGAGATGGTTAACGGAGGTGCTAGTTGTGATCATAACGATGAAGGTCGTGGCTAACTACTAATTGCAGAACAACGTTATACCGAAGAACCGACTCATACGGCGTTCAACATGGGACAAGATGATCTCGGTAGAGTTACGTCGCAGGACATAACTGGACGGACGGCATCCCCTGGTTCCGAGGCTTTTCGTGAATTGGACACTCCCGGCAACAGCACATCAGGCGCTTCTCGGGACGCGGGAAGCACACCCGCAGATGCATCCCCCATAGTAGAAATGGTCGCCACCACACCGGAACCCCCATCATCCAGCGATTCCGGCGATGGTAGCCCGCCAACGCCACATGGGCCCACGACTTCTGACACTGACGTGAGTATGCAAGACCCCCATGTTGAAACGAATGGCTCTTCCCCGACAATCCTTGATGAAATCTATCCGACATCCGAAAGCACACCAGGCGCTTCTCGGGACGCGGGAAGCTCACCCGCAGATGCATCC
>KN817550.1:15943-47681 GCA_000827495.1 Hypholoma sublateritium FD-334 SS-4
TCCAGCGATTCCGGCGATGGTAGCTCGCCAACGCCACATGGGCCCACGACTTCTGGCACTGACGTGAGTATGCAAGACGCCCAAGTTGAAACGAACGGTTCTGCCCCGACAATCCTCAAACCGGCAGCTCTCGCTACCCACACCGAGGTTCCAGTTGCAGGTGCTGACGACGGTACTAGCCTAGCGAGAGTCGGATCGGAAAATTCTTCCGACGACATTATCATGGAAGAAGGTAACGCTGCAGCCGATGGCGCGGCTGAAAATCTTTCAGGAGGTCCTCAGGCGATGCCAAACTTGCCCGCAACTGGACACAAGAAAGCTAACCCCCAATTGTCGAAAGCAAACGAGACACAGTCATTCAAAAAAGCGGACCCCGAGAAGCGGCCTGCTCGTCCAATTCGAGAAAAAGCGAACCCCAAGAAGCAACCTACTCATCCAAACCAAGAAAAGGTGTCCGACGGTCGCACTGACAAACCCAAAAAAGCGCCCTCCAGAAACCGGCCCCCACGCAGAAGTGTTTCAAAGAAGCGATCGGATGGCAATTCAACATCCGCCCCACAAAAGTCCAACGCAGTGCCTCGCGGGAGGGACTCCTCAACCAAGAAGGGAGATGCCTTTACAGAATCCCTCGCTGCTGCAATCACGGAAGCGGCGCATGAAGAGCCTTCAGAGGAGGACGAAGAGGAGAGCGAAGAGGAGAGCGAAGAGGAGAGCGAAGAGGAGAGCGACAGCTCCTACAAGGATGACTACCCCAAGGACAACACCTCGTCCAAGGATGACAGGAACAAGAATCCGTCGCATAAAGTATCGCCCGAGACGCCAATTCCGATGGTTCCCAACGCAGCCCGTACCAGACCTACGAACAGGGGTGCAGCCGCAGTGTCAACCGCAACCAGCACTACGATCTCCAACATGCCATTAAACGGAACATCGATGGAGATGATTGAGGAAGATGGACACTATTACGAAGTCCTCGGTGACGGCATATGGGTTGAAATTAAAAGATGCACGCTAGACGCGAAAGAGCGACCGAAGCTCGAGAGTGAGATCGAAATCAAAGGATACGGGGCAACGATTGACCAAACTTATGACTTCAAGGTGTCGGTCCATGTAGGCACTCTATAACGGAATTACACGTTATGAATRCTAATTTTCTTGTATCATTTAGAGCAAGAAAAACCTGGATGCTATGGATTCGATTGCCTCGGCAGTTTTCAGCAATTACGCCGATGGGATACCGCTGCATTGTCACCCGACAAAAAGCGATCAGTCCATCTTTGAGATAATCARCAAAAGCAGTTACGACAAAATGACCGATCGCGAGGTCCAAGCGGCCCTGCGGAACAAGCACCTCGTTATTCATGGTGTTCCTCATCGCAARATGAACTTCAGGCAGGCCTTGCAGACGTTGGGCGGTGGTGATGAGCGACCGGTTGAACTCCAAGGTCCGTAATTAYCTTTCAGGTGTCATTCTTACAAATTGACGGACTGTAGATCAATCGATATCCTTCTCCATGAGCGGCAATGACATCGTTCGTGTGGGTACTCTAGGCAACCTCGCTGACCATGCGGAATCCCCTACAGGAAACTCRTTAAATGCACTGSATTTCCCGATGCCCCAGGCATCCATGAATCCAACTCCCTATGCATCAGACACCCATGCTATGCTGCGCATGTCCGCTCAACGTGCGCTCAAAACAAATTCGACCGAGGTCYCAACAGGCGACTTCCGATGGGGGCTGGCCGCCACCACCGGCGCATACCATACCCTACACATCGACGCCAATGGTCTTGCCACCTTTATTAGTCCTCAGACCGGGAGGAAGTGGTGGATTGTCGCACGCCCCATCGACAACTTCAACTTCGACGCCTTTGAAGACATCGAATTGTTAGTCGATCCACCTTTTGATGTCAACAGGCCTTCCCCCAAGAAGTTTGTACTAGAAGCGATACTTCTGGAACCGGGAATGACGCTGTGGGTGTTGAAGATGGTCTATCAACGATTATATTGATAACGATACCGGTTTCACAGGATTATGCGTCCCAATACCATTCACGCCGTCTACACGCCGACAAGCTGCGTCACTCACGGCGGACATTTCTATTCTACGTCAACCATGAGAGATACATTGGCTGGGATGTACCACACGGCTGTACTCCACCAACTTATTACCAATACAGACCACCCGCCTGCGTACGCTGCCATTCGTAGGCTAGTCGATCTATTCCACTGCGGCCTGGTTGAAGGGCGCATATCCAACGATGGTAAGTTCTGCTTGCATCACAATATTTGGGCATTATCTCACCGACCAACGCTTTCATCTTTAGACCAGGCACGGTCACATATTCCCGACGTAGGTACTGTGGAAGGTCTTGTGGACCTTCTTTCCACGTGCACGATCACTATGTTATTAGGAGTTCTGGACTTCCGTGTCTACGGTACGGAGAAGATGCCGCCGCATGCTAATAGGATGTGGGAGCTACATGATGACACCCCACTTCCACTGAACGAACGCCTAGAGAATCAGTATTCGAGGGGGCAGTGCACCGAGATACTCGACTGGGCAAACAATCATTTTCAGCTCACAATATCTTCTCCCAACGGAACGACGGCCGACCTCTCCATCAAAGAAGTTCAGGCCACCCTGTTCAACCGGCACCTTCATTTACTTGAGAAATACAAACAGAAGGCCGACGCTGCCCAGTTCCTTCAAACTGGTAATTTTACCGCAGCAAGAATCAAGACGCAGCTTGATGCCATCCGTATGAAGTATTCGCAACCATCCGCTCACTGTCTTGCCTTTGGTGGACCTACCAAGTTATTTGATCTTATCGGGATTGCGGCTGTGAAAATCAAGACGACTCCGATATACTCCTTTCCACCGCGTCGCGTCCAAAATACAACGCATCTACTTCATCTGGGGGAAACCGAACGCGACGTCTTGAACAAGAATTTCAGACGGGCCATCAAGACAGAGAATGACGACAGTGCGCATTCATTCAATTCGCATTATTGACACCGGCTTAACCATACTTCTAGACCATCCTAATAAAAAGCGAAAGCTATGATTTCCAGCTCCGACCACTGGTCGTTGTTCTTCGCAATATTTTTGGTCGTAAATATGTATATCCCTCTGCTGCATCAATTATTTCTTCGTTTGCTTTTGTGGTTGAATCTTTCCTTGCTTTTCCTATATTTCGGGTAAGAATTTTGACCGTGCCTTTAGCCGCGTCAGATTAGGTGCTTGGAAACAAAGAAAAGGCTGCACACCCGCTTTCAAGGGCTTTAAGAAGGGCACTATTGTTCAACTTCGCCCGGTGGACCTTTTTCTTAGAAGGAAGTGGTGTCCTACTGAATGTCACAGAATGACATTTAAAATAAATGGGATTTGCCACAAACTCCACCTTTCCGCCGAAGAGTTTCCATATGTCATATTTGGTTTTTGACTTACTTCGGCTTGCTTGTGAGGCTGGAAGGAGGGGTAATATTCTGAATATTGAGTCTAAATCATCTTCGAGGTCTTGTACCCCGGCAGGGTCCCCGTTCCTATGAAATGAGTGATAGAGAGACAAGTAGTCGCCAGGGTTTGTCGCAAATACACGGCACTGGGATTGTGACACTTCGTCTTCGCTGGGAAAGAACATCATCTTCCTGTTTGAAAATATTTGCTTTGCCCGTAGCACCTTTGATGGGGGTATTGATGATCTATCAAAGGTTGGATAGATATGTATTGCTTTCTTGCATATGTTGTGCTTTATATTGTGGAGTGTCCATTGTGATATTGCTTCCGGGAGTGTGGACTGCATTTTCGGCCTTTGAATCACATCCTCTGAGAGCATTAACCATATTTGCGCTGAAAAGGTTATAAATATTCGTGCCGACAAAGGATGCTTCATAGGTGGAACTTCAGTGTCAGTATCAAATTTCCTAAAAAAGCTTTCAGGGCCGTTGAGCAGCGTCTTTATGGTGGATTCGTTCAACTCCTTTCCCCAGGGATAACGTCCGGCTTCTATTGAAGGTAAAAGATCCATTGCATTCGCTTTATGGGGTTTCCTTTCGGCGAAAGGGCTTTTGAATGTGTTTACAAGCTCAGCGGAATCGAATTGAACCAGCCCCGATATCCTCATAGATTTGGAATGAAGGCCATGTATAAAGAACATTCCACACATCGACACAACTTCGTTGAAACGCAAATGTTCCAGTGCTCTTTTGAGGTCGACATATTTAGGCCTCGGCATGACCATGGTATGGCGAAGGAGATATGCGATTAGAACACTCATAAGTCGATAGTTTGGAAGGCGAAGGTCAAAGCATTTTACGTGAACGTTGAGTAGCTCCCTAAATCTCCGGCAGGAAATTCCTAGATACGTCGCTGAGGGGACCCATAGAATAGGGTCCGCCAGTAAAAGGACCTTTGCCTGCGTACAGGGTCAACATTAGACGACAGAGAATAACCCATAATTTCATGCTAACCTGGTCTATTGCTCCATTCAGGAGCCTCAGCACGGAACCTGCCAATCCCCTAACTTCAAAGCGCACACCCCAAGATCTGCCCGACGCACTTGTCAGTAAAGCCAGCCATTTGTGGCATCCATCATGAAAACGATCGGATCTCGCAATCACGTCAATGTCACTGCAGATGTAATTTGTGGTGCCAGGATTTCTGACCACTTCAAAAACCAAGCAGTAATACATCGCGGTGATCTTATGGGTAGAAGCTTTAGTCTTTTTGGTCATTTCCGCAGACATTCCGCCGTGAAATCTTTGTGTGCCAAAGTTAAAAGGTATGGGCGCCTTGGATCCTATTTGTTGAAATAAATCGGATAGAATAGGCAGCCTCCAGAATCCCACGAGCGGTACAGGATGTTGCGGATGGTAACTTGTTCCTAGGTCCAAGTAGAGCTCTCCTTTTTCGACAGCGAGCATTTGATCCCAATCAAGATCAGGAAATTGGGCCTTAATCAAGTCGAAAGATGGAGCTGATCCCGCCGGAGAAATACATTGCTTGGTCGTGAATTTCATTCCCCGTCCGTCAGCAACAATGAATGGAGACCCAAAGCAAGAAAGGTAATCTTCAGCTCCCACTCTTCGAAGAATTTCGGCCATGAGCATGCTCTGCTGCATTCCAATTACATTGATTTCCTTGCGTTTTGCTTTGCCTGTTCGATCCCATATCTCCTGTAGAGTGTGAGGTTGATATTCAGAGTAACCGGGTTTCGTAGAATATACGGCATGGCATGACGGCAAGATGACCCTTTCATGCCAAAGTTCGGCTAGCGGACCAGGAATACTAGTCAAATATCTTCCCTTCGAACCTTTGAAGATCATGCGCGGGAAGAAAAAGAAGAAATTGACTCTCCGGGATCCTTGACCACAGTATCCGAATTCAAGGTGTGGTATGCGACTTAATGGCATTTCTACGCGTTTGCGAAGACTTGGGTCATGAAGCTCTGTTCGGGTTGTTGGTGGAGAGAGAAGATTGACATATACAGAGTTGCTTTTGTTGATCCCCACCATTCCCGGTCGAGGATTCGGCATTAGAAAAAGTTGAAATGACTTTACGGAAAACTGGGAAGCTGATACGACCCATATGAGGCTATCCACGTCAACCGAGATATTCACAGATTCTGTATCAATTTCTACTCGATCCCTCTCAAGATCAAGAGCTAGGAACTGGGATTTGGAGGAATGGTTGACAGCCTTGGGTCCCTTTCCCCGTATGAATATTCGATGGCTTGCATCCGATCCGGGTGTCTTTCCGGCCTGAACTAACATCTCCGCGGCTGAGATAGGAAGCAAACCCTCTTTAAGGTGTGGGATACATAGATCTGAGGCAGAACGGGAGATACTGGGGGGATTTACGGGGTGATCTTGTTCATCTGGAAGCCGTGTTTTCACCGTCCGAAAGAAATACTTGCTGATCCGGAACCCGCGGTCTGTCCAATTAGAAATATCACTTGGAAGAAGTAGTTTTCCGGTTTCCCCCCCAAATGTCCAGAGGCGATCAGGAATGATGTTCGTTTTTTTCAGCTCCATTGGAGCAGTAAAATAATCGTCGTCCTCATAGTTGAATGGCTGCACGTTATTTGTAGGCTTGACGGGGTCGTCTTTGGGTACAGAGGGATACCCCTCCGTATCGGAGAGGGAAATGCTGAGCTGGTCTGACCCACTTGTGCTCTCTCCCAGCAGCTCGGAACGGGGTGAATTTTCAATGTCTGGAGAGGTGGTCGGAAACGTATCGGGGTGCTCCAGGGGATGACCAGCGCATGTTTTACAAGCTTGAATATTTCTGCAGAGGACCATTGCGGATAAGGTGACCCATTTGAATTTTAGCAGTCCAATAAGGACATCTTCCAAGGAGCTCATTGTCGGTTCGTCCCAAAAGCCAAGCTGCTCCGTATGAAGCGTTTTCCAGTGCTGTGTGTAAAGAACGCAATGATTCAGAGTATTGATGAAAATTCGCTGCAGCATAAGCCTCTCGCATTGGAATTCAGGGATTTCTGGGCCTCCATATATGTCCTTGGTCCAACTCCACCGTCCACTTACTGCAGACTCAAATAAGGAGGTGACACGAGGTCCAAAGTTTAGATAATCCTATAATTTAAATGGTAAATTTGTAGCCGTACATTCATACAATTGTGTACAAATTTACTCACATCAGCCCATGTTCGAAAGAAAATCCTTGTAATGTCTAGCGGGTCGGAACACCACCGAAAACATGTTTTAATCGCAGTCCAAACGTCTTGAAACCATAGTGGACGTTCGATAGGTTTTCCCAGTATAATTACGCCACCCGCTAAAAAGTCAAAAATGGCAAGTTGTCCTCCAGAGTCGTCCTTCTTTGGGACAAAGAAAAACACCGGGTGCATTGGCACGGCGCGCTCTCAGCTAAGAAATAGACGTTGAAGTGGGTCAAGCTCTCCCGACACGTAGTCACCTATTCTTTGCATTAATTTGCAATCTAGATAATAAGCCGAGGGAACTTCGGCATTTCCAAGAGTTTGTTTGGTATCAAGCCAAAATGCCATAAAATAATAATCTAAAATGCACTGTTCGACAGGGCTTGACGGGTTTAGCGTCTTCAGTGAGTTCCAAGAATTTGACCAAAACCAGGGATCCGCAAGAACCTGAGCTGGTTATGTATATGTTGTCAGGATGGACAGCGTAAAGTTTACAATTTCACATACCAACGGAGTAGTTGGTTGGTGCCGAAGCTGATCCTTCACCCAAATTGGATTGGTAGAAGGTTTGCTCTTCCCCAGACGTTTCTGACGAGTGGATATATGACGCATCATCCAAAAGGTCACTACTACCGGGAGGGTCAGATTCCAGCAATGTTTCATTGAGCGCCTGCCATTGAGGGAGCTCATAATTTCAATTTCTGATGATCAACTGTGTAATTGGATGGCGTACCCTATAATTCGATTTTTTCCATGACCCTAGGCTGGCCGCGCTCTGGATCCTGGAATCCAAGCTTTCCAGTTCATCATAGTGTCTAGGATAAGGTATTTCACTTTCCATCAGAGAAGGAAGACTTTCCATATCATCGGATCTTTGCCTTATTTTTCCGCGTAAATTACGCTTAGAAAATGTAGCCCAAGACACAAGACTCTCCAGCTCTGCAGAAGTCGGGGAATTGTCGTTTTGGAATCGGGAAGGAAGGCTTTCTAGATCGGAATTGCCTAAAAGATAGCAATGTTCACTTGTAATTGGAGAAAATAGACTTTCCACGTCGTCATTCGCGATAGGAGTGGGTGATTTAGGAAGAGTTGACCGGTCAATTTCGGCTTGGATATTCTCCCCCTGAAAATGAACAAACAAAAGAATTGGGTACAAAGAAAAGTTAGGTCATTCCAAGAAGAAAGACTACACATACTTTTGAATTCATGATAGGTGTGGGCTTGTTTGAGGAAGTTTAATGCAGCTTTTACAGAAAAAGGAGCATCACCTACTATGGACAGTTTATCCAAGTCGTGTCGTGTAGAAGCACCTGACGCTGCCTAAAACAATTTGTGAGATGAGGAGAACGGCGCATCCGAACTTAAAGAATACGGACCTCGTGTGGTTTTGACGGTGTTTTCCTCGCCCATTCAGCTATGGCGTCCGCCAGCATTGTGTTTTCCTTGTGGACGCGTTGTAGCCTAAAGCGGGGGATTTCTTCTTCAAGTAGTGTTAAACATAGCATCGCCCAAGGGGCAGATAAGTATTCGCCTTGAATGTGTCACGTTACTTGTCCCACCTGCGGCTTCCCCCCTTAACAGTAACTCAACGTTCAAACTTCCAACCAACTTCCAACCGCTTTCCCGCTGGCGAATTAAAAAGAAACAGCACTAATGCCTTCAAAGAATAGAGCCCTGGATGGACTGTGGAATTCAAAGGACGCAACGGAGCTGGAATCGTTTACTGTGACGCGTCAGGGTAAGATAATTTTTGGAGAGGTTTGAAGAACTCACTTATCTCTAAGTAGAATCCGAGTTGCTCATTGAGGTCGGAAAGGCGTATCTGTTTGTTCATCCAGGGATAAATATTCAAAGTGCCACTCCTCCGACTTATGATCAGCTTTGGAAAGGGCTGGTCACTGAAATAAAGACACATCCTTCTCAGACTGATGTTCTTTTGAATGTGATATGGTTTTGGTCAAAGAAAGACATCCGTCAAGCGCTCAAGGGGAATACAATAGGAACTGATCTGGCCTTGTTCGTATCTATAAACACACTTGCTTCGAAATGCTGATTTATATTCCAGACTGCTAGAGAGTATGGCGAAGAATGAGATCTGTGTGGGTAGCTTGCATGTTGTAAACTCATCGAACAGTGTTTCATGTAAGCCCCAAATCTTCTCCAATTACATCCACAACTGTACCATTCTTCAGGTGACGTCGATGTTGTCTACCTCGAAAGTAATCCAAATATGCTCCGCAGCCAAGAGCCGGTTGTGAATTATTTCTTTCGCATGAACTGGGATGAGGCTCAACAGGTCATCAAGGTGAGTTTCCTATCACTTGTGTAGATGGTGCTTCATGAGGATTTCCAGGCGAGTCCCCCTGGATGTGGCAAACAGTCATGCACCCAAACATGGAACCCAGACAGGCAAGAGCAGCGCTATTGCGAGGAGTGCAACCAGTGGTATCACGTCTCATGCGTCAGGCGGGCTCGAGACCAGACTCAATTATCTATGCGCGATAAGGATTCACAATGTCGGGGACTTCCAACCGCCCTCTGCGACGTAGCATACCAGCCAATTGCCAGAGGAGAACCCAGTCACTTTACTGCAGGAAACATCAGAATCGTGATGAAAGCAAGAGATCTGCTTCGAAGCGCCGAAGAAAGAAATCGTGTTACGGATGGCGTCGAATGGGACAGCCAGAACTGGATGGAATATCTGCATAAATACTTCGACCTCGAGGAAGGGGGTGACAGCAACGCGGAGACATTGCTTACTCTGGATCAAAAGGTTTATCAATGTTCTTGTTCGGCTTTAATATAAATTAAGTACCTTCAAAATCAAAATCTTCCCAAACAAATGCTTGGAACCCTAATCATTCATCGCCAGGAGGCCACAGGCCGCGGGCAAAATGATTGGTAAGGAATGGATAAATATCCCTCGATTTTAAAGCCCTAACACCCTCCCTTTTGAACCTTCCTCATTCTATACTTTTCATTTACTGGAAATATATTATGACAGACAAATGAAGACCTGCTCTTCTGGGAGTTATACAATCTTTTCCGAAGCGAAGCGAGACAGGTCTTAACCAATTTATGTTTGTACGCCCCGGCAGGCCAATTTAAGGCCCAGATGAGTCACGTGATCTTCCATCATTTTGCATAAAGGTCGTGCAATTCTCACAGCTGTCAGCCCGCAACTTGAACCATAACCGTTTGCCTCCATACCCAGCTCAGTGTCTACCAGTTGATATGAGGAGATAGTGGCAAGAGATGGTATGTGATGCGCCCATTCGCACTGCGTGCGCACCAGGCCTTTCTCTTGCCAATCGCCTTAGTCAGATATGGTACCAACTGTGACTGCGGGTGCATGATGTTGCATGTTCAACCGATACAACGACACCGATTGCCGCCCCCAGTCCGCAATACGCTACATTTTGGATATTCAATGTGGGTGTTTGATCTGTCCGAACTACACCAGTCATTTATTGGTTCAATTTTATTTTATCAACAAAGCGGGGGGTGCGGAGGCTCTGCTCGAATAGTTCGATCGTCATTGTATCACGGAGCTCTACCATTTCTAGTTGACTCCATATTGGGATCGGCAGCTTCAGGTAGACGAACTTGATGAACTGGGCGCAAAATACGCCGCAATCATAGCCGTTCCCTTGTGTAGGCACATCTGCCTCCACAGGACGCCACTCGACGCCCAAGTTGAGACACCGCTTCAGAACCTATGCGCTTGTCAGAAAGCGATGTACGCAATGAAAGTTCTCCAGCACCTGCATTATCTCCTTTACTCTTCTGTTGCCGGGTTTTTGCCCATCACGTTCGGGTAAGCTGTCCATAAACGTGACCGTGGCGTTGTCGACATTCAAAACAACAGCCAGCCAATGTAAATTTTGCCAGTTAATTGGCATGATAATTAGCCGGTAGGTGGCAAGTGCTTGTTGAATCGTTGAACAGGTTCTCTTTTTCCTAAGCTGACAGAGGTCAATGAGTGAATACATGAAAAACTTCAACGTACAAGGGAAATGACTTCGTGAGAGTGCATTGCAGTCTGGCCTGAGAATTTGGCATACGCGAAGGTGGTTAAAACGACAACGCCAGATTCCAGCGTCTCGTCGAGCAGGTCAATGTAACTGTTGATTATTTCATCGTTCAGCCATTTTCCCGCATTCAACGTTGCAGGTGATGAAGAATGGTCCGTTATTCCACGCCGCTGGAATGACGTTTCCCTTACTGCAAGGCAAAAATTTGTTTTTCTTTCGTGTGGATAGAGCAGTATTCCCTTTGTTGGTTTATCTGAGTCTGAATCACCTGGGGGTTTCATATCCTGAGGGTCTGATAAACTATCCTGGGAGTATGATAATCTTTGGAGATGAAGAAATTCCCAAGAACGCATTGCGGAACCACACCAAAATTGTGGTATGGCAGTCAAGGGTCCCGCAAATTGAGCAACATAACGTTTGAAGACCTCTTTGTTCATAATTTCAAGGATAACTAGAAATTTCTGAATTAGCTTTGAGAGTTTTCTGTTCAAAAATACAGTAAATACCGTGATCAAGGAGGTAGGAGGGCACCTGTACCGCACTGAATGAACTTCTAGACGCGGAATCATGTCCATGAAGACATAGAGTACGCATAAGCCAGGGCTGGAAAACATCGCAAAGGTTACCTTCTGAAAGTATTAGTACCTTCAGGATCCTGTTACGAAGACTGCGATGGTATGAAACAAGCCATCGAGTATCAGGATTTGCTATGTCCCCCGCGTGCTTTTCTTCCCAAAAAATATACATCATGTCGAACACCGCTAGAGCGTAGATTGTCGATTTGGTGACTTTTACAACGTTGATTTTTTTAGCTTCGCATATGTAGATAGTTGATGTGTCAATGAATGTCCAACTTGACGGTCTAACTGCGGCTAAGGAGCCCGCTGCTTTTTCCCACAAGGATAGATCTTCATCGAAAGTATTTTCTTTCCTGAGCTCGTGGAAGTCATCGTTTTGGGTGACAGGAGTGAGAGACCGGGAATTTTGGGAAGTTTTTGGGCTCATAAACGCGTTCTGATCGAGATTTGGGGTGATGGGTATGAAGAGGTAACACCGATTATAGATTCTCAATTATATTATCCCTGTACCACCAAACAGGCACAAATAAACGACGAAGCTCCAGCGCTGCGTGCGGGTATTTACGTAGTCTCGCGAGCCAGACAAACTGTGCCAAGATGGGTTGCGCCCAGCATGGTATTCTTCACTAGAACGAAACGACGTGGATATGACCGGCCCGATTGGGTTTTTGCAAAAATAGGTCATATAAGCCGAGTGTGCTACTGTAGAGATTGGTTCGAGTCTAGTATTTGGGTTCATTCAATAGAAGCAATTGTTTATGGATCTATTCTCATTGCATCTATAACACTCCAACAATAGTGCTTGGTAAAGGAAAACAACGAATGGTGTATTCTTCGCGTTCGACACTTCTTCGTTTTGCCGCGACGCTGTGTAATTTCGTTGGTTCAACTTGAATAATCTCCCTGACGCGAGTATTAATGCACATCTCGGGAAGCTCCATGATTAAAATGCTGGCGTGAGGAAGGATGGTCGACAGCTCGGCGGATGATTTCGCAAGGGCCAAGGTTGAGTCCTTCACGCCCTTGAAACAAATTGGCATCACTAATCTCAGCGCACTACCGACATGTATTGCTGTTACCAAGCTCCGAGAAAACCCTATGAACCATGTAAAATGCGCTCTGTAATGTTATTTATGGTAAGGGTTATTTGGACGGGAAGTTATAATCGCACCTACGAATGGCCTCACACCACGCGTGTAGTCTTTCAGGATAGGAACAAGTATTTCCCGGGCAAAGAACCAAAACTCCGCGTGAGTTTCCAGGATTTTCCACAAGGACGACATTATAACATTCTCCAAGGGAAGCTGCGATGATCTGGCCAGTTTTGAGCAATTGCTTTGTTGTTTTTATTTCCGAGACGGAAAAACAATCGCACGTTGTACACATCAAAGTTGATGTCGTTGGGAATATCATGGCCTCCGACTATGAAAAGTACAGCGGACGCCGGAAACTTTGCCATCCACGTTGAAATTTGATCTTGTGCAGATGCCGATTCAACTTCGGGTATGATGACTCCGCAGACCTGGGGGATGTATTTCATTTGGAACCCCTATGATATAACAATACTGTGGCCTACTAGATTTGTGGATTGTGACATGCCAATCCGGGCGATCTCCAAAACATTTTCAGAGACTTGGCTATGCGCAATAACAACTAATAATATTGGTCGATGCCGAAGCTCTGTATAATAATCCAAATTGACGGCAAAGGACCAACAATAGGCATAATCAGTGTCATAGTTATCCATGTTGAAATTCACATATTGAAGACGGCGCACCTTGGTGATTATCAGGGGTACTATTCCTGAACGCATTTTCTTGGATTTCTGGTTCACCAGCAAGACTGGTTGTTCCGAAACCGGCGTTGTTGTCGTCTTCTTCATGTGGGGGAGCCGATACAGGTGGGGTTGCGGTCTGAAGGTTAGAGTATATGTTTTGGTGGAGGGCTACTATAATGTCGTTAGAAAAGCAACGAACTAATAAAGTTGACGGGCCTTGTGAATCCCATTTCTCCAGGAAATACGCATTCCGGCTCAATACTTCTTTCCAATGCGGGACGGACGGTACAACGCTGTGGATCAAAACATCTTCCAGTATATTAATCTTCAAATCATCAGGTGTGACAGTTGACTGTTCCAGTTGAGGTTCTGACGGAACTGGGTATGTCATTGTGTTTGGTGGACACTTAATCCAAGGGGAGACGATATAATTGGTTGTACATACCTTCAGAAAGTAGTTTACTCTGAGACCCAGGGGGATTCTTGACGTTTTTAATAGCTGTCTCTTTGCAGGACAAATCGGGAGCCACAGAGGTTGATACCTCATTGTCGGAGGAGGCTTCCACTGCAATTGGGATCAATAATAAGTAGTTTTACTTCGAAAGAGAATGGGACAAACCTCTCTCTGTAACTTCAATCAAACAAAATTGGCGAACAAGATTCCAATATTGACTTGCCTGCTTCACATCCATAGTACTGCGGCAACCAGACAAACTCATAAGTTCGATCGGCATTGAGCGTTTGATCGTGAGAATTCGAACTCATGACGTCATTGCGAAATCTTTGTAGGGTCGCGTGATATTATGCTAATCTAGGATATTAGTATCAGTATATGTTTTTGAAAGACAATTCTCTGCCTGGACAAATGGCTTCCTCGTCTTTCAAAAATTCACCACTGTTTGAAGCACTTCCATTTCATACATCGGACTTTCTCAACGACCACGTTGAAATCCGGGCGCTTACGAATTCAGAGCCCCGCCTAAAGGTGAGCGGAAGAGTAGCTTATTGTCAGTGAATGTTGTCTCACGGTGTATCAAGAAATTTTGCGATGCGTTCATTGATTTTGATTCCTTAGTATCGCAAAATTCTCCTGGATCCCCTAATTTCTTGATGATGCAATTCTTCAAAGACTGGTTTTCACAGTGTACAGACACCTACGACTCCAACTCGCATCGACAGCACGCCGCATACGCTGTTGAAATCCTAATGGCACATAGACTACTGGAAACAGCAAGAATTGTGTATGGACCCGATATATTGCACCGGAAGGCTTCTGGAGACCGGACCCACTTAAAAACCCTGCTCAGTCGTTGGCGCCCACCCAATGAAAGCTGCGCAATGGAGGCTTTTTGTGAGGGAGTAAGCAACTACATAACGCCACTTCTACCATTTTTTGAAACACTTCTGCTTCATCTTTCAGCCTTTGAAGCAGAATGAATTCGAGACAGAAGGCGAGAGCGGTTTCAATGTTGTCAAAGTCTGCGAAGAAGCACGGCGCCTTCTCGCATTGCATTGGGTTACACAAGAGGGAAAGGAATATATTCCTCGTGAACAGAGTGGCGAAGTTAACTGGGAAAGTAAGGAAGTTGACCGTCGGCTCTGGAGCAATATATCGCACAATACGAGCGAGTTGGGAGCCAGAAGTGTGCTCCTCAATATTGAAATGGCCGCCGCACATGTGCGTCATTTGTTAACAAAGGTACTTTCCTTAATCATCTCCCTCAATATCAGGTACATAATTTTCCAGGGGAGCCTCCGCCTTCCCCAAGTAGCGGACTTGCATAAGGAATATCCAGACAGCAAACAATTGCCTCATAGAGTAAATTTTCACCGAAGCCTATGGACTGCCCTCGCTGCCTCTCCGGTGGTCCTGTTATCAACTTGCAACATATCCAATTCCACCCGGCTAAATGCTATGACTGTTTTTGATGTGAGTCTTGTATTGACTCATAATCTTCACATTTCAGATGTATTATGAAGTTTTGGTCTTGTTCATTATTACCGCGAAAAGAAAAAAACTTCCTGGATCTCGAAAGAAACATCTGGACCACAGTCTTCGAAATTGCTCTAGGAACGCCTTCTAAAATAGCATTGAACCTCCTTTTCGATAAAGTGTCAAAAATGACCGCAACAACCTGCACAGTTTCTCCACTTGTACTTGGTGATCCATGATTCACAACAACCGTGTCTCTCCCTTCTAATGGACTGGTCTTTAGGGAATAGTCAAGCTTTATTGAAAATTCCGATCTCATCCTCTAAACGCAAACATAAAGCAGGATATAGTGAACCAACGAAAAGAATCAAAGCAGCAGCAGAAAAATCTAGAAGTGAGCAAAAAAAAACTAGCACGACATCATGTCTCGAAAGATAATTCCAACGTTTATAAGGAGACACTGTTCGCCAAGGATCACCTTCTGCTAATACCAAGGCTGCAAGGAAATTAGGAATAGGTACAGGATAGTGATAACATTTATACACCCTACGCCTCACCCATCGTTTTACTTGTGTCTCAAATTCAGTGAACGGGAAAAGGCGATCGAGGGAATCCGATGAACAAAAATCAGAAAGTTCACGGGCAGAAAATCCTTCCATGAGAGACCGTAAGGCATCTTACTCCAATGGATCACAAAATGTTAACATAAATCGAAAAGGAGCGGAACAAGCACCTGAACACCATATAGAAGACAAGCATGGTTTTCATATGCCAGCGGTAGCACATTCAGATATCGTCCCCTCACAAGAACTCCTCTCCGAGTCAGGAACCCACGGTGCGGAAGGTGCGTCATTTGGAAACGTCATTGACAAACTTGTGGTAATGATTTAGCAGATATCAGGTGGTTGCATTCGGCCGAAGTGCATGTACCGTTTGCCCCTACAACGAATAAGTTACATCTGGTCGAAGGGCCATCAGATCAAAAGGGTATAGGCGCAGGCGGGCATTCCTCCCTTGCCTACAACTTGTCCGATAATTCTGAGGCGTTCATTACACATGATGCGTTTCTGGTCCAATCAAAACAACTGAAACTCACGACTGATCTCATTAAACCCCCAGCAAGGAGCTACAATGTGCCCCTCTTCCTTTCATACGTCCCTCGGGAACAGAATGAGAGCGGCTGGCCAGAAGTGAACTTGAGAAGGCCGTTCCTTGTCAATGTTAGCATTCTCAATGCAATCCAGAGGTATTTACTCAACATTCCTTTATCCAGCGTCACCAAACGTCTATCTCGCTGGCTCCGGTCCTTAACGGAAATTTTGACTTTCAAGCACATGCGAGTATCTTTCTTTGGTATATTTTATTTCTAACCCTCTAACCATATGTTGCAGTCTGAATCCGCGATCGTATATATCCACGAACTTCTGAATATGGTGAACGACTACCGGAATTCAAAACCCTGCCCGCATACAAAGTTTATCAAGGCCAGCTGGGACCAACAAAGTCCTTTGGGACAGCTGAACGCTTACTGTTCGACCGACTTGCTAATCGTCGATGGAAATCACCCTCATTCTCAATTCAGAATACAATTATTGTTAATAGTCGGTACCAGCCAGCAGCCTATAAGGGTCAACGGTGGGAAATTTTCAACCCTTCTTTGTTCAGATAGATTAATCTGCTTGGTTTAGGTGACAGCGGGATCAGGAGAGGAATGATAGGAAATTTCACATCTATACTAGAGAATTCAAAAGAAGAATTGGGACATATACTTTACTCCAGCAAGATACCCAGCAATGGCGACGGAAGCACAGATGTGCCACCGGAAGCCGTTGTAGCTACAGACCTTATAGCTTTCCAAGGCACCGCAAACCGCCAGTACTGTGGCCTTGGAGATCCCTATCCACAAACAACCATGCGGTGGGGGCTTTTAGGATTAAGATCTGCACTGAAACCTTTTTCCTGGGAACCTGAGGGACTCGTAGTGTATATAAAATGCACATCTGGCAAGCAAATCATCTACGTGGCAAGCCCCCGATCAGAAACACATCTGGGAAATATTTTATCATTTCCACTGCAAGATATTCCAATTATACATGACAGAGAAAAGTGGGAGATCAACGGGTATTACTTGGAGCCAGGTTCTACATGGTGAGTCTCAGCTTCTATGATTAAGACATTTATGGTCATATTTCGGCAGCTACATTCGCCCATGTAGGCCATATGCCATTTTACACCTAGAGGATTCAACTATGCAGGGTGGTTCCACTTATTCCTGGGCTACCATTCAAGAAACATGCTGCGGGGTGTTCCATACCTTTTTTTCAAGGCTCCAGGAGCGTAATCCACAGCACACTTGGCAATGTCGGCGGCTTATCATGCGAATCGTTAAATTCTATCACATGCACTACGTTTGCAACATCGCGCAAACCGGTTTGTCTATTTTATTGACCTGTGAATTATATAAATCATATTAAACATCCACGACGCAGATTTTCCACACCATCTACCTTCGTTTACGGCATTCAAGGACGTCGTTGGCCTTTTCTCCCTTCTCAACATTGTCATCCTCGGCCAGATACTATATTTGCCTTCCTACGCCTACAGGGATACAGGCTTTGATGATTTTAGCAATGATATGTTTGCAAATAGTAGGAGCGAGGCACAGGAACTTTTAACCTTTTTGGAAAGCAAATATGCCATAACTCTCGACCATAGGCCCGTCAACGTTTACCAGATGTTCATCGCATATTTTGTTCTGCAGATTAGGTGCCTCATTGCCCATACAAGATTGGAGGGACAGGTAGCATCCTCGCAGCTTACGGATACCCTATCCAGACGGATCGCGACCCACTTTTCTGACAAGCATTGGCTCGTAGAGGAACTAGTACTCCAGCAAAAAAGAAGGCTCCCTGCAACATCATATTACTGGGCATTTGATGAAGACTACAGCATTGCCCTGAGAGAAAAAGCTAGTCCTGAAGGTATATACTCCAGAAGCAGTTGTGACCTTTGCTAAGATTTGCTCTAGTTGTTTTAAATGTCGCGTTCACTGAAAAACCCATCCCTCACGAGATCGAAGAGCTCTCCCGTTTACTCAAAGCCGAATGTAGATCATGATAAAAAGAATTGACATGGGAGATGGAGATATAACACCCATTAATCACAATACAATCTGTTAATTCAAAGCTATACTAAAAAAGCAATTCAAGAAACGAGCGTCATTACTACTGCTTAATCAGTCCTCGATACCCTTTGAGATCCCCAGTCGTGTTTTTCTTTTAAGACGCTTCCCTCCCCTTCGAGTCTTCTTCGACGAATTTGTTGGTAAAAATTCGGCAGGCTCTCGGTGGCGCTTTTTTGCAACAGGAGGGGAGTCAGGATTGCACGATGCACACCCGCATGTCTTGCCTTCAAAATATGAGCCATCCAATGCATAGTTTACAGTGATTGGGTCGCCAGGAAATATATCGCACAGCGAGAAGATGGTGTACGCAGAGGATTTGGGAATAGCCATGATCTATGGTTCAGTGTTAGCTATATGCGCGCCGGAGAGGAGCATCTCCACTGTCGTACCTGACAATTAGGAGAGCAATCATGATTTGCAAACCTAAATGGGCCGAGGATTAGCCTTGGCCCAACTTCGCCTTTCTGGCAGGACATGGATGAGATCAGAGATATAGCAGGACGGTCAGAGACAATATTTGAAGACATTGAGCTGCACAACTCCACTATGGCGGTACAAGCACCAATCTTGGATGTGGCTTTTAGTCCACAAGATACAGCAGTTGATCCCTCGAACTGGACCTTTTCGACGCGCACGCGACTTGCGCTTGAATACCTCAGAATATGGTAACGCTGAACTAGGCTACATCCTCACTGATCAGTTGCAACCTTTGAAAGCTGTGAGGAACGCCAGAAACGTACTGCTTTAATATTGTTACATCTTGTCTTCCACTGAATAGTTGAGGAAAATTCTGAACGATAAGGGCGGTACTATGAGTGGCAGCGACTAAAGGTTCGGTCATGCTCTTGGCGGCGGTTTCAATAATTTTACATATTCCCAGCGCTTCATCTAGTTTCAAAGTGGGGTCTCGCTCCAAGAACACTCTGGTTGGGCGCAATGCCCTGTAGCTTTTTACACGTCTTTTCGATGCAAACAGGGCGTTCACTAGTATGTCGTCCACCCTTGCGAAGTCATTAGCCGGAAATGATTGTTGATCCAGGGCTGCGATGCATTTCTCTAAAGCGGTTGATGGACTGTCATCTGGGTAGCTACAGAGTTCTTCGATTACAGAGAGGTGGCGGCGCGACCTCGATGATCGGCGGCATAGTGCGGGAGGTACGGGGGCACCCACTGGCATTATGGAAGCGAGGACAAACAAAGCGGAAGTAAGTCAATCATTTGTTCCGATTTCAGTTGAAATTATCGTTATGTAATGCAGTGCACGGCTCGTACAGCGGTAAATGCCGCCGTACAGTCCATATCAGGAAAGTAGTATGCGCCTGGCGCTACTTATCAATAGATGTGGTGTATGCTTTATTTTATTTTCTCGGAGGGTTTGAGTCGCACAAAACTGCCAAATACTACCGTTGAGACATAATTTTGGTTTGACGGAGGTAAGTAGCACAGCCCAGTCTTTGTCATGCGCACCATTCTAAAAAATAGCGTTCTTTACACACATTGTAATCGTGCATGCTTCCGTTCTCACTATGACTAGCCGGGTGCCTTTGGTAATCATGGTATCATTGTATTTAAGTTCAAAAAATGTGGATAAGTGGTAATAAAGACCCAGCGGCCTGCTTGGGTATCATGATGGACCTGGCAGTGGCCGCCGCTGCCGGCGGTGACTCGCCTTGTGGCCATTGTCATCTTGGGTGCTCACGCTTGATTGAGTTGCCAATGGTTATCCTACATACATATGTTAATTGATATCTTACAGGGAGGGTCAGGTATACATAGGGAGCGGCTAGGAGGCGGACGTCGGCGCGCATAGAGGCAACGTAGTGGACGAAACGCAAAGAGGAGTATTCATCGCTGACCCTACATACCAACCACGGGCCCGGAATTTAATCCTGGCACCCCCTTGATCCTTCCAAGTTATTTTATAGTAACTCTTTAAAAGTATGTCAAACTACATACTGAAACTGTAGTGCACGCAGGAACGACGAGCCGACATCCCTCAAGCGTATACGGCGTGCACTCTTGATTAGAATTCAGTATGCTCAGGCTTTGCAGCGCGAGCCTCGCGGCTTCATCTCCGTCGTTGATCGCAGGCAACTTCATGGAGAATTAGCCTGAGGCAATCCGCACAGGCAAGCGCCGCCACCAGGCCAGCGATATCGGTAAAATGGTACTTACGGCGTCACTGTTCACGGTACCAGCCTCCGGACGTTTATAAATTCATCAAAACAGACACCATAGTGAGAGGTATCCAGGACACCTCAACGCCGAAACTAACAATATATCCATCCATCTTCAGCGTTAGGTACGAGACTCGCAGCAGTCTCATTGCGATTATCACGGAGCTCACATTGCTACCAAGATCGCCTGCAGTATAAAATAGTCGCCGTTTTCTGAGACATATAAACTACAATGTACCATACAGACCAGGCAAGCTACTCCCTATTCGTCTTAGTAATAGTTTTCTGATTGATAGTGCATTCTCGTGGCAAACACACCAATCGCTTCTTGCACCCAGCAACCACCCTCTCAATAGGGCTGCTTGTAGACATGGCTAATACGCACACTCGGCCAAGGGTTACGCAACATCACAAGTCAAAATGATCTCGCTGTAAACCTCGGAGGTGATCATACCTGAATCATACGTAAGTCTACCAGCGGTAAGCACTGGTAGCATGCTCAGTCAGCCTATTAAACGGGTATATCCGTATTTCGACGTTTCTGGCCCCTGACCTGGACCTACGGTAAGTGGATACTGTAGTGTTCTTCATTATCTGCCACTAACGTCATCGTACGCACATCGCGGACTATGCATGCAACAGGCTCAGCCGCTTCAGCATCCGATGTACGCCTCTACAGGCCTCTGCCCGCTCCCAAGACTGTTTCCATCGCTCCAACGCCTCCATGGCACCCTCGGCATCTGCATGCGCCCTGTACCCCCAGGCCGCCCCTTCAATATTTACTTTCCTCGCGTTTATCGTGCCGGCAGGCAAATCCACGCGCGCAGATGTAGTGCAGTCTCATGCATCTAGTATTCTTGTCCTTGTTTACGATCCGCATTGGAGTACACTGTATAGCCCTTTTCATAGTCCTTTTAGTTCCACGGAATCACTGAATATATACAATTTCGAGCACCGAGAAACACCAGGAAATACCGGAGCTATATTTCAACAACCAGACAGCAAAGCGCCATCATCAAAGCAATGAGTCATCTGGTTGCCTGATATATTGCATGTGAGACTTTAAGATAACACTCAACCCCACCGCTTTCACTTTCACTATAAGAACCCCCCGCATCACTGTCTTTCTTTGACATTGCTAGAGCTTTCCGTACTATGCCTCCCCCTAAATTCCCTAAGATAGTGGGTGGGTCTCTCCTGCTTGTTTTTCCATTGAGGAACTCTGTTCTGATGTAATTTGCTACAGGATATGAACTTATAGACGAGATTGGTGGGGGAGGATTTTCTACGTGAGTCATCTTACCTGTCATGATCGAGAAACAGGAAACGCTTGCGCTTTGGGCGGCATTTTGGAGAGATACGGTAGAACGCTGCGTGTCATCCACTAACTTGATCAATCCGTCCAGCGTCTACCGAGCAGTCAATATTGAAGAGCATCGTGTTGCTGCTTGCAAACTCGTTAAGTTGACCAAAGACACCACCGACAAAGAAAGGAAGAATGTCGAAAAGGAAATGCGCGTGCATGCTGCACTCAAGCAGGTGCACGTCCTACAGTTCCTAAATGCCGTTGTCGTAGAGATCAAGCACAAGCTGCTATATGTGCCTGGGATATACATGCTGCTTGAATTTGCGGGAGGCGGGGATCTATTTGATAAGATTGCTGCAAATGTGGGCGTCGATTTTGAGGTGGCACAGTTGTATTTTAACCAGCTGGTCTCTGGAATGGTGTGTTTATCTTAACCTCAATAAATGTTGTCCAGACTTTTCAAGAGTTATAGTCCTACATTCATAGTCAAGGTGTATGCCACCGCGACCTCAAACCCGAAAACATTCTCCTCGACGCTGCTGGAATGCTGAAGATCTCAGACTTTGGTCTTTCTGCTGTATTCAGACTAAAAGATTCAGGAAATATGCGCATGCTGTCGGAGAAGTGTGGTAGCTTGCCATACGTAGCTCCCGAGGTGTGTAACATTTACTTTGTAAGCATGGGCATTCACACATATAGCTCTAAAGCTGAACAGTGATGTTCCTTACCATGCCGAGCCCATCGATGTATGGGGCATCGGTGTCATTTTATATACCCTTCTTGTCGGGAGTACGCAATCACATTGGTACGTAATGAAAGATCAGCTTATCTACAATTTTACCTAGATACCCCATGGGATGAACCCACAGCCAATAGTCCAGAATTTGTCGGATATGTAAACGGAGAAATATTCACAGAGCATCCATGGAACCTTATCCCCATTGAACCCTTATGTGCGCAGTGTTCTCCTCATCATAAACTATTTTCGATTGATGAAGAAAATCATAGCTTTAATTAGAGCAATGCTGACCATTGACCCAGCGCTGCGAATGACACTCAGTGATGTCGCCGCACATCCCTGGTGCATGCGGTGGGTTTGGCACAATATTTATGCCAGAACCTCTCCTAATTTCAAATGCTTACAGACAAAGCCAACTTTCTAGAGATACCCCTGCTGAGCTTGCCAGACGCCTTACACGCCACATACATGACAATGGTGACATGGATTTCTGTGCACCTCCAACTATAGGCGGTAGCAGTGACCCGGCAGAGACGGAGGATAATCGTGTTTTTCAGTCGGAAACGAATCACCTGTCGCAATTCACGCAATCACTCATGCTTTTTGTGAGTGCCTATTCTTCTATCAAAGAACTTAGGTGCTGACTGACCTATATACAGTCTCAAACACAATCTGGGGCACGCTACATGCCTCACCTTACGCGATTCTACGCGACACTTGTTCCTGACCTGCTTACAGGGTTACTAAAAGAGGCACTGGAGGCGATGAATGTGAAGACCAGGCTTATACCCCAGATCACCGCATCTGATGCAGGAAGCCAACTACACCGCATCCGCGTGGGTGGGTGGGACAAAAGACACCAGATGTTCAAAGGGTGGGTAGAGGTTGAACGGTTCACATACCGTGGAGAGGAGGGGAGCTTCTGCGTAATGCGCCGAGATGAGGGGAATCCAATTAGCTGGCGGCAGCTTTGGCGCGCATTGATTGAGTCACAATTGGTGGAGCTGCATGTGCTTAAAAAATGAGGTGCCTGGGTTAAGATATACGGTGGCATGTTTTTGGGGAATTTCTGTTTTGGAGTACGCGCTGGGGCGTATGGAGTTGGTATGAAGCTGCGGCATACATTATCTGATAAACCACTACCTCTAATAATGGGTTCCCGCACCTGTCCCCCGGAAGCTACGCGTGGCCGCACAGTCCCCACGTCCAGAGCTTTCAATCACTCCTTACCCTTACCTTTCAATTTCTTCTCATCGTCGTGCGGCAGACGTGGTGCCTGGAATCGCACAGCGTTCGCCTCGCTTCGAAGTTGGGCGTGTGCTCCCAGATGGCCTCTGCGCGTCGTCCTGCAGCACCGAGCCGTCTGGGGGGTCCGCGCCCGTGGCCGCAAGGTGGCAGCAAGGTGCTATGCGTATGTAGCAGAAATACGAGAGCTGTGCAGTTTCTTATGCAGATCACGCAGCCGCCGGTACACCCCGCACTTTATCTCTAATATCTAATAGTATCGCGACAGTGCCTACGCGAACCACGATGCTCTCGTAGCCACCGATATTATGCACCGCGCTCTTATGTCTCCTGAACTCTCCTACACGGTTCCTGCTCGATCTGGGACGCTCGTTACCAGCTCCAGTTGGGTCCACCTATGTCCATCCGCTCACGAGACCCATGCCTTGCACTGAAGGCAGGAATTGGCCTCTCTACAGACCACTTCCTTATGCGCCCGATGTATCCCGCCGGGGGGACTACGAAGGGTACAAATGATTATCCTGAAAGGTAGCTGTGAGGCGCCAGCGACGACTGGTGTGGACGTCTTGGTGGTTCACAGAAAGGTAAAGAATGTGAATGCAGCGTATTTATTTAAAAATAAAGAAGAAAGCAATTAACTGTTGATTTGAACAGTCATATTCAAACTACACTACTTTACATGGGTACTTTGAACACAGCTACTTATGTATATATATTCTACATGAATCAAAGAGCTTTCTAGCCAATCAAAGAGCAAGCTTTTCACAGAGTCAGGAAAATATAATGCATGGATGTTAATACAGCGTAAACAAGGAGATTAGATAGTGCGTGGGAGTGATGCGAGTGCCGGTTGATGCGGTGCAGAGCCGCCGTGTTTGAATCTATGTATGTATTACAATCAGCCTATCCAGGAACACTACCGATGCATCTGTTTCAACCTCCACCCCAATGTCCGCAAGGCTTGCGACTCGAAGCTCCACCCCTGGCTCCATCAGAACCAAGTACAGAGGAGAAAGTAACTCTATGGGAGGAACGAGTAAAGTGCGTGTCATATCATCATGCAGGTGCAGCCGCTCACCGCGCCCAGGCTCTTCTCCGAGTCCACCAAGGCGTACGAGCAGTGCGATACACTAGAGGAAGAATACGAAATTGCCTTGCGAGCAACGAAGAGCACGCTGTTTGAGTCACTCCGCGCAGAGCACCAGGAGCGCTTGCACGGTCAGCTCGCCCAAATCGCGCGCCGGCTTGACGACGCCCGTGCAAAGTACCAAACGCTCCGCGGAAAGCTGCTTGACACTTCGTCGTGGCCTGTTTCACCCCCGCCGACGGTACACCAGGACCACGAGCCCCACGTAGAGCTCGTCAACGATGTCGTTGAACTCAACAGGTTGATTGTGATGATAAAGGGTATAGTAACCGACAAGATCATGCAGCCCAACCCAAACATGCCAACCCAGCAAGAGATCGACGAGTACCGCGAGCAACTCGTCGCGTTTGGTATAACCGACGAGATCATGCAGCCCGACCCAAACATGCCAACCCAGCAAGAGATCGACGAGTACCGCGAGCAACTCGTCGCGTTTGAGGACCAGGTGACGAGCATGCGCAACGAGGTTGCGCAGTTCAAGCTTGACAGAGCGGTGAACATGGCGCACATTGTCGGGAGCAATGATTATGAGCGTCGTGAGCGGGACACGCTAATGCACGCAAAGATTGCAGAGATGCAGCAGTTGAAGATTGAGCGTGACGAGGAAATGTGTAAATGGAACAAAAGTAAACGGAAGATGCTACAGGTAAGCTCCACCAGGAAGGCTATAAGTAGCCAGCACAATTTAATTTTCATAACCATCTTTGCTTCTCAGCTTGAAGAGCATCTGCAAGCCCACATTTCCACACAGAAAACCACCTCTGCGGTGCTAGACACACTGCGCACTGCACTTAAGGCATACTCCATGCGCCCGCCCTCGCCCCCAATGTCACCAACGCCCGTTTCCGCATCGTACCTTCTTGAGACGCTCCGCTGGCCGATTCTCAATGCCCTACGTGACCCTTCTTCTGAGATGCGGCTGATATTTGAACAGATGCGGAAAAACGTAGAGAAGCTAATTGAGGAGAAGAACAAGAAGTTGTTTGAGGAGGTGGAGAGGAAGTCGAGGGAGACACTCCATGTTCTCAGGCAGCTCCGGAGTCACATTGAGAAGGACCAGAACCAGGGGAATGTGCAGGCTCATCAATCTCAGCCCCAGCTTCAGTGAAAGATTTGAAACACTTCTGCTTATTCAACTCTAACTATGTGAATGTGTATTGAGCTCAAACTTGTTGTAGTTTCAAGGTAATTTTGTAATAAAGAGGAGAGAAAAATCAGAAAAGAGAACTTGGGAGACATTGCAACTTGTGAAAATAGTATGCTTATTCTTAGAGTATGCACTGCTTGCGATCTGTCTTAGTGTGCTTGCATGTCTTTGAGTTGTTGATTCTTGTTGATACACTGCCAAGTGTCCTGCGTGCGAAATAACGGCGATAAGCAAATGAAATCTAACACATTTGAGGGGGTGTCAGTACGGAAACTAAATGATTTGTAGATGCGGCGGGATGTAGAGACGAAGGAGGCGACGGTAAAATGACTTCTGTATTAGATACGGGACGCTTATTGACGATTGGCGCTTGTTTAACCGCTGCGGCAGACATGACGGTGGCGGGATGTGTATTTGTGACATTGATATGCTTTGCAAGCGTACGCGACGGCTCTCTGATAACGTTGGACTCAAGCGCGGTGTATGTGGGACGTAGTGCAGAAGCTGTAAATAGGGAGCGCGAGGCAAATTCGAGGCGCTGAGTGACGGAGCGGGTGTCAAGACGTGGATGGGACTTTCTGACGACGGTGTAGACGGTTCTAGAGGCTGCGCAGCGCGTTCGGCGCTTCTGAGGGACGCAGGAGGCTGTGTAATCGACGACGTTAGATGAAGGGGCAGCAATGAAATAGGACTCGGCTCGTTATTAATCGCGGGATGATCTTGCAACATTGTGTGAGGGTTTGGAGATGCGGCAGATCGATTGGGAAGTGATACATAATATTCTTGGGCGTCTGGACGAGGTACGGCCCTGAGAATGCCTCCGGAGCGCCAGTGCGTCGTGTGTGGGTTTCGTGGATCGAAATGACCGCTTAAGGCCAGGTCAGAAGGTGCAGGAGACGTTGAAGGAGTGTGCGCAAACGTGGATGAGGCCGGCGTGTTGTCTTGGAGTGCGCGAGACACAAGCGGGACGGGCGATGGACGGCTTAGTGCTGAATAGATCTTCATGGGTGCGTCGAACAAATACGGATGTGCAAAATGCGGATCAGCGAACGAAATGGAAGGGAAGGAATGGTCGAGATGTGAAGTAGTATGCGGCGCGGGGGATAAAACACGGTTCGAAATGTTGGTAGCGGCTGCATGAAATAAGCGAGTGCTGCGATCCTGTATCGTCACGGTGCCAGTCGCGAGCCCCCTGCGGAGGTCGACAGGCTAAGGTTTCACCTTGGCCCGGAGACCTTGTACACAGTGGAGAATGCAGAAGTGGTCGGCGGCCTCCTGGGCTGTCACCTCCTGCCCGGAAGTGAGTCATTAACGACCGCCCCAATCTCCATGTACACCGACAGCCACTTGTTCATCAAGTCGGCTACATCCGTGGGCTACATCCGTGTTGCCCTCTAGCGGAACTCACCTGACGGCGGCGTTTGCTAAAGCAGCAGCAAAGTTGCGACGGCCGGAAGACAACGGCGAGCCCCTAGTGGGTAAGAAGTTCGTCTTGCGGTACGTCAAAGCACATGCAGACGTAGCAGGTAACGAGCTTGCAGATGTGGAGGCCAAACGCGCCGCCGCGGCACACTCATCAGAAGCTCGACGCCTACCACCCTTGCTAAGGCAGGGGCCCCTTCCAATCAGTGCCGCGGCGCTGAAGAGCAGCTGTATAAAGGCTCTACAAGCGTCGGTGGGGGCCCACTGGGCAACGTCGCCCCGAGGTATGGCATTTCATCAGGAAACTAAGGGTCGGCTATGTAGCACTATATAGTACCGTGTAGAGAAATAGTGCCATAGTGAAGGTTCTTTGATTTGTAGTTCGATATAGCGTTCCCACACATATATATAGCATTCTTATGTGAGTATATAGTGCTCCGTAGCGCTATACAGACTCCCAGTGATACTATATTGTGCTCTTAAATGCCCATACACAACTGTATAATGCCATAAAGATCTATGGATGGCTGGATATTGGCCAGATATTCATCATTTGACACTTTCTGTATTATAATGGACACAACATCCAGCAGTTTAATGGGAGATAAATCATTATATTGAGTATACTAAGGACAAAACAATATAGCAAAGCCGTCCTTGTGCTTGCCGTGGACGTGCTCGTGCTCGTGAAGGACTGCGACAAGGACCAAGGTGGACATGGACTACGAGTGGGACGCGTACACTCAACCGCCATCCTGTCTGACGGTTCCTCCCCACACCCCTGCAAATCCCTCCCTATTCGCAAGTCGCGCAAGCGGCGGCAAGCCACACGTAGCCATGCCCGCGCATCATCCATCACACCGATACATGCGCTGTCATCCTCCGTTCCCATTTTCTGCTAGACTTCTTCGTACCTCGCCGTTAGTGGCAATGCCCGAAAAAAAAGCAAATTGATCATACGCACCTAACATTATCGACGAACCCCGCGCGGCCCGCGATCCAGACACCATCCTCGTCGTAGCTGGCGGCGGCATAGAAGGCCGAGGCATTATTCTTCAGTTTCTCGACGGCGATGCACACCCACAGGCAGCGCCAAGCCGGGCCAGTCGATGTACAGCAGTTAGTCCGGGAGACGGGAAGGCGCGGCTCACGCCTGAGCAGCCGAGCACACGCTATTCTTCGTATGCGAGAGCACAAACCGCGTGACGACGCCGCTGGGCCAGCGTTGGTGATGGGCGCCTCGTCGTCGTTGTTGCGTTCGAGACGGAGGGGCGTCGGCGGGAATTTGCTGCTAAGAAATTAGCTTATGCCAGGTCATCTGAGAATAAATTTCGTACACGAAGAGGCTAAGGCGGTGGCTCGCGAGTGCCGGGGACGCGAGACTGTCCAGGATTGATACGGCTGTTGGCGACGAGTGTGCATGCGTGTGCGTGGGCCAGGATCGCCAGGTCGGCGTTGGGTGCGAGTGCAGGTGCGTGCGCTCCGCGGTGTACTGCTATGCATAAGCAGATGCGGAAACGGACGCAGAGGTGTGGAATATGCTGGTGCGCTGTGTGGCGGCATGTGCGGCGCCGCAGACGCCGAAGCAGACAACGTGCGCGCACACCGCTCGTAAGCTGGTGCTGGTGCTGACCCTGCGGCGTGTGCGAGAACGGCGGAGGCGAAGCACGAGGGCATGGCTCACGAATGGGGGCGCGGTGTACAATTAACGTCTTGTGCGTGGGGTTCCGATATACGGCGCGTGGTGTCCTACGTGTGCGACGCTGATGAGCGGCAATTGACGTCCTTCGCGTGCATTTCCAGTGAGCAGCCTGTGCTGTTCTGTGTGGGCAGCCCTGGACTCACCTCCTTGACTGCTAGTGACGAGGTATGGGGGTAACATAAGGACGGGGGCCTGACAGCGGTGCAAGGGGCCAGAGTCAGCGCGGTACCACGGGGTGTCAGACACGGGCAGGGCGTACGGTGTACCGTGAGCCGAGGCGCTGCTCAGGTGTGGGGTAGGTCATGCCGCCGCCCCGGGCATTGTGCGCCTGCTCGTATGGCCGCTGTTCAGGGCGGCGGGATTGTTGCTGGGGGATAGCTTTGAGGCTGCAGGTGGCGGAGGTCGATCGTGGTCCGTGGATGGGGGGTCTGAGGCTGACGGGTGACAGGGCAGGCGTGGCAGCGTGGCGAGGACAAGAAGTGCAGAATAAATGGGAACTGTTTGCTCTCTGTATTTCGTAGAGTTTGTGGACTGACATGGACTTCGCCCACGGATGCGATGCTCACCTTCAAGACGCCCTCCTCACATACATCGGTCATACAAAATGCCTGCGTACACGCCCAGGTACAGTGATCATCACTAACCCTCAACATCCTCAAGACCGACCACTCATGTGCCCCGACTTCAGGCACCGGCAACCCCAGCCCGCAACTCCACATCCCTCCATACCTTTGAATTTGAAAGTCCCTGCCCCATTACAATAACCGATAGAAACCGAACGACAACCACAAATATCCGACAATTCACTGGCGTCAACCCGCCCTTCAAGAGAGAGTCGCCCTGAAAACCGTGTTTCTGTATGGGGCCGTCGGGGCGCTGGGAGCGCGTCGGCGGTGCAGACAGGGATCTCGGGAGATGGAGAAGGGCATAGTGCCCTGGGACCTTTTAGTAACTACTCATGTAATGTCTACATAGACACGAAGCATCTCCAGACCTAAATTGACATTTTTTTTAAAAAAAAGTGAGTGTTGATAGGCAAAGTGACAGCTGGGCACTTAAACCGGAAATGAGCTATTTCTGCTTCAAGTTCAGCAATTGTTCGGCAATCCTAGCTTTGGTGGAGCTCTGGAAATGTCCATGCAATGGTGAGGGAGCAAATGGAGAGGTGAAAGGGGTAGAAACAAATGTAACATGGTATTGTATGAGATCGATACGGTGATGCCATTTGTCAAGGTGTTCTTTCAAAGATTGTCCGGGGATGTCACGAGGTAAAAAGGCGCCGGTGGGAAGGACTACTTTTCCGTTGATTTTGTGCTTGAGTTTACTTGCGCAGCAGTATTCTTCAACGAGGTTCCAATTTTGAATTAAATCATCTTTTCTGCAAAAGGTGAAATGTATTTCTCATTGATTGCTGCGACTATCAGCTTTGTGATCTCTGTGAATATTGCGCTGAGTTGCTGTGTATTGACGACATTTTCGAGACTCGAGGGAGCAGGGGAGGGCATAGTGCATGATGAAATAGACAAGGTGGAATTGGTACCATGTAGAACAAAGCGGGTGGCAGCGTAGGGTGGCAGCGTAGATATCAGCAATCAAATATGGACCATCAGGAAGGTGTTCGATGAGCTTAAGCTGTAAAAGATCGGGGAAATCCGTGGACATAGGCGCATCATTGTTCGAGCTCGCAGAGGAGGTGTTTGGAGATAAGAAAATTGGTGATGGTGAGGAACTGCACATGATAATCGGCGAGGTTGGCGAGCGAGATCAGATCTAGGCGGCGACAGTTTGCGATGAGTGTAGCGGTATTTGATGCGTCCAAAAATGAAGGGAGCAATTCCCAGATGTCGGCTACTTTGAAATCAACATAGCGTGTCATGTGCTGCTTTTTCTCGGTGACATTGGTGATATTGGCGGCATTGACATGAAATGTGAGCTCAGAAGTTCCTGAGGCTTCGTGGGGTCAAATGTAGGCGCGGTGCAATCACCACGAGGCAGCATGCAAGTGGCCATGATGGAATAAAGCATTGGCAGATAGGTGTGAATGATTGAATAAGATGAAACCCCCTTGTGTTGGGCTCCAAAATGATATGCTGCCAAGCGTCCTGCATGTGAAATAACAGCAACAAGCAAGCTTGACAAAGGGTGCATGGGGGTGTGAGGGTATTCCTACACGGCTTCTAGCCAACCGGGAACCAGATTTGAGAGAGTGTAAGCTGCAGCGTCAGCTTTGAACTGCTCTGGGGTACGACCATGTCATGACACTATAGGTATATGAGGGCAAGAGTGGTTACAAAAGGTAAGACAATGAATTTAGTGCATCTTGAATTGTTGTATATCATACACATTTACAGTGGAGTAGAACATTTGCATAGTTAGAGGAAGTATATACCAAATATGTGTGCTAAAATTCATGTTGAGGGAAATGTGCACTGCACTGGTGTAAGTATCAGTGAGGTGCAATGGTGAAATAAGATTGCCATGTGACCTGAGAAAAGGTGATCACATGGCAGGTCAATTTGCCATTCAAGTTGGCATGTGACCTGGGAAAAGAAGATCACATGGCAGGTCAATTTGCCATTCAAGTTGGCATGTGACCTTAGAAAAGGAGATCACATGGCAGGTCAACTTGCCATTCAAGTTGGCATGTGACCTGAGAAAAGGAGATC
>KN817550.1:48312-219947 GCA_000827495.1 Hypholoma sublateritium FD-334 SS-4
CATGGCAGGTCAATTGCCCATTCAAGTTGGCATGTGACCTGAGAAAAGGAGATCACATGGCAGGTCAACTTGCCATTCAAGTTGGCATGTGACCTAGCAAAATTGATCATGACGGCTTGAATGGTATGAACTATGGGTTTTTGCAATGCAAAATTGTCAAATTATTTTTTTATAGTTTCTTTGACCTTGCTCTGAACTAGCTCAAGTCTGAAATTTTATTTTTTTGTTGATTGGCACTTTGTACAGCTTGAATACAAGTGATACATTAAAAATTCCCTGTAGCCACAAGTTTTCCGTCAAAAAAAAAAAAAAACTTCCAAACTAGATATTGAGGAAATGTTTACATTATGGGAAAAAAAAAAGCATTTTATTTTTTAACCAAAAATTTCCATATTGTAGTAGCAATGGAGCCTAAAGGTCGTAAGTGCCGTCGTGGATAATCGTGTGTTTGTCCGGGGTGATGTCGTGCAGCGCAACGTCGATTTCGCTCGGCGTTGGAGGTAAGCTTGGGTGAGGTGACGTCCGAGGTGGCGTTATCATCATATCCTCGTCCTCAGAATCGCGGTCCGGCCTCTGCTGCCTCTGAGTATCCGCGCACGCCTCACGATGCGGTCCCCGACCAGGCCTGGTAGACGAAGCACCAAGGTTAATCGACGGCGGAGATGCCATACGAACATCATCCGTGACTGGAGGTGGTCGCAGTGGGAGCTTCGCGACAGGGCGCGGAATATTACTTGGCGATACAGACAGCGAACCAGTAGGACTGGCAGACGGGCGGGCGCTGGGAGCACGAGGAAGAAGAAATGGGCGGGCAGGTGCRCGAGAGGAGTGGGAGGATGAAGAAGAGCGCTCCGTGGTTCGGCGGGGCAGGCGCGACGAAGATAGGACTGCTGCGGACACCCGAGGCAGTTCGCRCGGAGTCGCTGATCTTGCTGGTGCTTCAGGGAGTTGMGATACACCGCGCTGTCCTGGCTGAGCGTCCGGTGGAGCCGGCGTAGTGCGCATGCCATGCGCGTCCACGTAGTGTCGCTGCARCAYGATRTTAACTTATGYKGAATAAAAAGTAAAYGAAGCGCACCTGTAATGAATACGCGACTTCGTATCTCTTCAAACACAGCCCACACCCAAACATTCCGTCGGACCCTCGCGTGATTACCGCGCCGCCAATCTTCACCGTCTGTTGCTTTCCTTTGCGCGCTGCACGAGCGCTACGCGGACCATCGGCGTCCTTCTTGCTTTTGCGGGGTCTATCAGCACCAGGTGGGTCTAGAATAAATAGTGAGTTGCATGATTTTCACCGAAAAACATGTCGCTTACCCTCCATGAACGATTTTCTGTTTTGACAAGTTGGCGGTGAGAATGCAAGTGGGCAAAAGAGTGGAAGGCGGGCAAGGGCGCGCCGCCGCCTCCCGTAGTATACCCTTCACGCAGATCGGCGATATAATGATCATTTCATGTTCAAACAAGTGTCACGACAGAGTGATTTTGGAACTTGATTAATTAAAGCAGTCGCTGGCGTTGCTTCTCCTGGTAAGTCTTCGTCAAACAATCATTCCGCGGGACGCGTTTATTTTCCTCGGTTTGCACTTTATCACACTCATTTAAAATAAAACATATATTGAGACGGTCTATGATACATACAGTCCGTACAGAAGAGCGAATAAGATGTTCAGGCCGGGGCGGAAATGGGGCGGAAATGGGGCGGGAATACAGGCGAAGCTTCTCGTAGCGTACGCGTGGACAAGAACCTACGCGCGTGATAAGTCAGAAGCCAGGTACATAAACAAAGATGGGATTACTTACTTTGCGCCCGCGATACTGGTGCTCAAAGAACCACCCTCCGATTGCCTGAAACAGAACTGGGGTGCGTCGCGCATTTATCGACCGATCCACCTTCGAAATCTAGCCGATTTTGGTAGTCGTGAGGCACCAACAATCGAAGGTGCTACGAGAACCGGCGACGAATGTAACCCGGCCCAAACGCGGAGTAGATCTGCACATAGGAGGCAGCCGGTCAGCAGGAACTTGCAGGACACGTAGCTAATCTACGTACCTAACATAACCCCTAAGCCCATCCTCGCGACGCAGCGAGACATCGAGGAGCGATAGAGACAATCGGGGATGTCGTGGCCTTAGCACTGTAGGGGGCAGACACGCTACAGTAGAAAAGAAATATATTATATCAATAGTCAAAGGAGCATACTACGACGGGGGGAAGTTACGGCTACAATCACCCAAATGAGCATGAATAACCAACCCAAAGCGTACGAACACGCACCTAACACGGAATAAAAGTGGACTCTGTGTCCTGGGGCTGCGCAATCCTCAAGTGACACGAAGAAATCCCGCCGCCGCCGTCCATTGAACACGACCATCCCTTGAAGGTCGATATACCGACGAGATATAACCCTTATAGGAAAAATCAACGAAAGTCGAGGCATGGGTAGAGTATACATACCTAGTTACGCCCACAAAAGCACCAGCCCAGCTCCTACTCGCATTGTGTCGAGAGGAACCCAAGCCGAGCCGCCAAGCGGACGCACGAGCACCGGAGACCGAAGGGACTCAGTAATATTCTGGGGATGCGCGTACACGGAGACAGTCTGCAGCGGGCACCCACTGCAGATGGACATATCGTAACCGTGTTCCTGCCGCTCCGTGTACGAGACCCTGAAAACATCTAAAGTCAAAGGTCAGCGAGATTCAAACAAGCGAGGGGCGCAGTACACGCACCTCTGCTGTCCTATGCTCCACGCAGCCCATCTCCGACAACCCGCGCACGTTCACGTTTCTATGGCGGTCTTCCGCCTTCGCGACGTGCAGAGCGGCGAGTGCGCTGGTGGATATGTGGGTGCGGCCATCCGTGGAGATGCGCGGCTCAGTAGCCAAGAGACCAGCGTCGTGGGGGTGGATGTTGCCGAAAGGTAGACAATCAAACCCTTCATCGAAGGTCAGCAAACTCACGAGAGGATTCAAAAATGTACATACCTCGTGCCCCGAGGCCGGGGTGGGGATTTTTCGATGGACGGGACATGGAAATCTAGAGTAAAGTACTAATCAAAAACGATACGACGGTAAGCATATATCTTGAAATAAATGGATGGCTCACAGGGTTATGGTGACTCTTTCATGAGTCACGGACTGCAAGACGAGATATCTACAAGTGAAAGTCAGCGAAAAACGGTAATACAAACGCAATATACGCACCTTTACCGACCCATACACTCCCCCACCCGTTTCCACCCGCACCCTCGAGTCGCTGGCGATTTTCGTGTCGTCCGGCTACGCCGATGTCGCTCGATTGTTGATTTATGGCGTCTTCGTAACTCGAGACGGCGGAAGCGTGGAGGAGGGAGAGGAAGGTACGCAGTGCGAGTGGCGAGCGAGGATGGTGGCAGAGGTAAAGGGTGAAAATGAACTTGCCGCGCGTACAAGTCATTTTCAAACTCCGACGGACCGACGGGCCGCCAGCCTCCCGCAGAAAACATAAGTATTCTGCGAAGGGCGGCGCGCAATCGACGAGCGCCGGGGAAAGATATCGCCACCAAACGAGGAGTTGAGAGATGTGCAAGAGGGGCGCAGGTGGTGGGTGGGCGCGAGAAGACGGAGGATGGGTTATATTGCGCGGGGGAGGTGGGATCGCGGGACGGCTGGGGACGTTTCGGGGATCGAGCGAGGTGCTGAGAAAGCGGGTGGTGGGAATAGGAGGCACGGGCGCAGGAGGCGGCGTGCATGAGGGAGATGATGGCGCACGTGGATGGCGGGGCGGGCGCGGACGGCGGGCGGGCGTGGACGGCGGGCGGGCGTGATGAGCGCGTGGACGGCGGGCGGGGTACGGATGGAGAAGGGACGCAGCAAGGCGTGGGGAGGGCGGCTTAGAGGTTGGAGGAGCGAGGTAGGCGCGAGTGCTGGGGGGCGCGCGCGAGGCGAGGTCCGGCGATGGAGCGCGGTGCGCGCGCGTACATGGGGCGCGGGACGGCGGAGAGCAGCGAGCGCGGGAAGCGGCGAGCGCAGGGGGCGGGGAACGTGGAGAGTGCTGAGAAGGCGGCATAGTGGGGGCGTGGGACGGAGGGAGACGGTGGGCATGGGGAAAGTGCGTGCGGGGGGCGACGGCGGGCCACGCGGCACAGGGGACGGTGAGGGCGCAGGACGGCTTATGCGCACAGGACGTTGAGCGCGGCGGGCGTGGGGGGCGGCGATCTCGGGGAGGGGCGCTGGGGACGGTGAGCTCAGGGGAGGGGCGAGCGTGGCGGACGGCGAGCTCGAGGGAGGGCGAGCGCTGGGCGAGCGTGGCGGACGGTGAGCTCGAGGGAGGGCGAGCACGGTGGACGGCGAGCTCGGGGGAGGAGCAAGCGTGGTGGACGGCGAGGACGACGTGGGAGGGGGTGGAGAGCGCGCGCGCAGCAGCGAACAGCGGCGACGACGAGAGGAACAGCGGCAGCGACCGTGCTGAGATCGATGGCGACAGCGGCCACATCTCATGCACGGTGCGCATGCGTGCTGCTCACAGTGTCGAGGCCGCAGCCGCCGATGCTAGTGACGATGGCGAGGGAGGCTGCGCACGGGGGGGAGGCCGCATGTCATGAATGAGGCCGCGGCCTCATCTCATCGTGAGCAACTGTGGGCAGAGGCCGCGGGAGGCCACATATCGTGAGTGGGGCCGTGCACCGTTACGGGACCGCGGCCACATATCAGCGCGCGGGCGGAGGCCGCATGCGCATGAGCGGAGGCCGGGTCCGTGCGCTGTTATGGGGCCGTGGCCTCATAGCAGTGGGCGGCCACATCTCAGCGCGCGGGCGGAGGCCGCATGTGGGAGAGGCCACATGCGCACGGGCGGAGGCCGCGGGTGGGAGAGGCCACATGCGCATGGGTGGAGGCCGCGGGTGGGTGGGAGAAAGGTGGGGGGCGGCCACATATATTGGGTGGAGTCCGTGCGAGGTACTGCAGAGTGGGGGGCGGCCTCGGATGGAGGTGGGAGGCCGCACGGTGCGCCCACATATCGAGAGCGGCCACATACGTAGTGAGCTATATTTAGATAGCGGCCACATATATTTAGCACGGCCTCGACATAGGAAAATCATCAGTGTCAGAGGCCTCCTTCCCTTTGCAGACATGCGGCCACGAGAGGCCTCAAGCGGCCACATCTCAAACGCACGACATGTGGCCGCTTTACAGTAATAATTAAATAGCGGCCTCATTTATTTATTAAATAATAATTTAAAAAACATTTCGGAGGTTTCCGAGGGTGAGGAATTTTTTGGCGGCCTCAGATTTGTCAGCAGACGGCCACAGGCCTCAGTGCAACGGTCGGGGGCGGCCACCCTCGGAATAAGGCTAGATAGGGCCCCATAACCCAAGCGCCTCGCAGCGGCCGTGCCTGGCCTGCAGCACCTCGATGTCGGGCGACGGCTCGGCGGGCCGGGAGGCGCGCGCGGGGCGGGCTCGGAGCGCGAGAAGGGGCCGGTSGTCGCGAACCTCGTCGAGTGGACAGACGTCCTCATGGCCCTCCCTGCGCTCGTCGTGATGCATGGAATCAAGTTCTTCTACGAAGTCGCGTCCCTTCCCGCGAACGCGGYGCACTCCGCGACGGCATCCACGTCCAACGGCCCAGGCACCGCGGGAGCTGGCAARGCGCATGTGCACATGTCCATGATGGAACGCAGTCGCATGCGCAAGAACGACGAGATCGCGGGTGTACTGGCGTGGCGCTGTCCGCGGCTGCGGCGTGTGGACCACTGGGAWGATGGTGGTGCGCGTGTTGTGGTTCTGCTGCGCGATGCTGACGGCGCACGGTGGGAGGTACGCCGGGCGCGTCAGGGGCGTACTGGAGAGTAGATATGGTCTTGAATACCAGCCGTCTAACTTGCAATACCATTGTAAGTAATGATATCAAATGTATGTAACCGAGCATTCGCCTTACTCAGCTATCCTGATACGTGCTCGCCGGAACGACGAAGAAGCCGTTCTATATATGTAAGATAGTCGACAAATACGAAGTAGCGATGCGAAAGTAGAAACCAGGAAGTCAAGACGAAATTAAATCCATGTAGATTTCAAACACGTCAATTGGTGCAGACAGTGCTATATAATGCATCCTTTAACTCTGTCAGAAAATCCCAAGAGCTCGCAGTTTATACGGAAGCACAAGTTACAATCAATTTCAACGAAAACATACACATCGTACGCATCCTATCATACGAAAATACACTCTGACTCAACCGCGGAACCACTCACTCGCCCGCACCCCCACTCTCACGCCCATAGATCTCCCCGTGCTCAAGCCACTGCAGCGCGAGCTCCGCCTGCTGAACAACATGCCGCGCCTCCTCGCCCGCGCCCCCACCACCCGCACCAAGCATACCGCGCCCGCCCAGCGCAGAGTGCAACACCCCACCAGCACCCGCACCKGCACCGCCAGGCGACCCCACCCCGCCCRCGCCGAACGCCCCTGCACTGAGCGGCGCCGGCGCCGGGCCCGCGACGCCCCACTCCACCACGCGGCGCAGCGCAGCGAGCACGCCCGCACCTGCCATCGCAGCGCGGCGGCGCGGRTCGCCCTTCGCCAGCGCGAGAACGCACGCGACGGCGGGTGCGCGCGCGCCGGGGCCCGCAGCTCCGTCGAGCGCGCTGGCGAGGGCGCCGAGCACGCCGGGCGTGGCGCACATCGCGGTCTGCAGTGCCGGCGGGCCGTTCGCGAGGTTCGCGAGGGCGGCGGCGGCGTGAGGGGCGGCGTCGGGTGAGGAGGGCGGTGTGCGCAGGGCGGTGCCGAGGAGGGGAAGGAGGAGCTGTGCAGAGAGATGCGTGAGGACGAGGGCGATTCCGTCTTCGTTTTCGGTGAGGTTCCGTGCTAAGCTGAGAGCTTGCTCATGTAGAGCGGGGTCCGGATCGGCGAGGTATCTGTAGGTTCAGCGTGCGTTTTGGAGAGTTACGGGGTATAAGCGGAGCGAAATGGAATGGGTACAGCAGAGGTACAGAAGACAGCGAACAAAAAAAAATGCAAATTAGCAATTAGAGACAGAAAATAACCTCCAAATAACACACCCAAGCAACTCATCCCACCCCACAGAGCGCATCACATCGCGCTTGGTCTCAGTGCTCGCCTTGCGCACGAGGTTCTTTACTGCCCACAGCGCGCTGACGCGCAGCGGCCCGTCGCCCGACGCGCGCAGCAGCTCCACCAGCCGTGGAACGAGGTTCTTCTCCAGGTACGCCTGCCCTCGCATATGTCAGCATCTTTTTCATGAATGAATAGCAGGAGATCACGCACGGGCCGCAGGGGCGAAAAATCGTTCACGATATTACACACCGCCGACAGCGCCGCGCCGAGAACCCGCCGATCCTCGCCGCGCAGAAAATCTCCTCCATCAACCACCGGGGCAGCCTCGAGGGGCCACTTCATCTCTGCATCCGCCACACGCGCGCCCGGGGCCGTATTCGCTCCCGCGGCGCTCCCGCCGATGCGCGGAGGGAGCGGCGTCCCTAGCACGATGCACAGCACGTCGAGCCCCAGTCCCGTGTCGACGACGCTAGTCCTCAGCACGCTGACGCCGCGGCTCATCGCGCGGACGCACTGGCTCGCGGCGTAGCGCGTGCCTACGTGCGTCGCGCGCAGGGCGCGGGAGAGGGACGGGAAGAGGGAGAGTGGCGGGGATGCGATGCGTCGGCGGACGTCGTCGGATGCGAGGGCGAGCGAGGCGAGGGCTGTGAGGGCGCCCTGCGGTGCGAGTGTAATTTATATCAAATATAAAAAGCGTGTAGAAATTAGAAAACGCACCTCGCGCAGAGCTTGCGTCGCGMCCGCTTCTACCTCCTCCCACTCCGGCGGGGCCGGCTCCGCCGGTCCCAGTGCAAGGATAAGTGCCCCGAGGGCGTCCAGACAGCCGCGATCGAGCGCTGCGTTACACAGCTGCAGGTCGTCCGCAACAAGATTGTCTATCTCATACATTAGATTATTATCAACCAATAAATGTGCAATACCCACGGAGCAGAAGCACGCGCGCATACGCACAAGCGGGCTCTCCGCCGGCGCAACAGAGAGCATGCGAACGACCACGTTTAGCACGGCGCGCACGCCTGTCTCCTCGAGCGTGGGCGGTGGGGCATGGGCTGAGCCCCCGCCGGCGACGTGTGCGTGGACGAGGCTGTGGATGGTCGGCATGTGGGCATGGGGGTACGACGTGCTGACGGAGTGTGAGTGCGAATGTCGGGGGTGCGGGTGGGACGATGACGGCGGGCGGGGCGGGAGAGAGCGTAAAGTGTGGGTTATGCTACCCATCAAAAATGTAAATATATGCGCGAAATTAAATGGATTAATGGGCATACCATAAGCAGGCCGCGATCTGGACCTCGGCGGAGCGGTTTTTTGCAATAGTAATGATAGAATTTAACGGAAGGGCGTCTGTAGAATATAAGAAAAGGGTCGAAAGGCAGGTCGCGAGTACGTACCACTCTGGCCCAGGTATCCTGCAACGATGGGATTTTCTTGAGCGAGCGCGGCGAGCGCATATAGTACCGCTTCGTCCATCTACAGCAAAGATTACGAGCAGAACAGTAAGATAGAATAAAAACCCACCTTGTTATTCTTCCCCGGGGCATCCAACAAGTTGACCAACCACTTGGCGACGATAGGTACGACAGGCGCCGCCGCCGCCGTCTTTTCCCACCCACGCCTACTTCGAGTAGTCTGCTCCGGACTCGCGGAGGACGGCGTCCAGTTGGTAATAGCAGCGCGCTGAGCAGGTGTACGCAGCAGCGTTCCCAGAAGCTGTGCGATGGCGGTCGCGGCGGGGGACGGCGTCGCCAACAACGGCAAATAGATGTCGAGCGCCTCGGACGCGCAGAGGGCATCGCAGGCCGCAGAGAAGGCGGCGCGCAGATCGGGGGAGGGCGTCCGTGCGAGGCCCCAGAGTACGGGGCCGACGACGTCGGCGGTGCTGGCTGCGAGGACGCGGAGAGCGCGGGCGAGGGCGGCACGTGTGTGGGGCTCGCTGTGATCGGAGAGGGCGACGAGGAGGGCGCGGGGTGCATGTGCGACGAGCAGGGCGTGGAGGGCGGCATCGGCACCGAGGGCGATGGAGGCGACGACGTGGGCGGCCTCTGCGGCGAGGGCGGGGTCGGAGAGGGCGTCGATTAGGCTGGGCGCGGTTAGGCGGGCGGGTGGGGGTGAAGGGCGTGACGTACGCGGCGAGGAGGACGGGGTCCTGGGCCAGGGCCGCCTTGGTCTTGGGGTTGCCAATGGCGGCGTTCTTGGCCGCCTTGAGCCGCCCGACGCTGATCGTCATCGTCGTCGACCAACAAGATAGTGTGTGAATATCACGGCCCGCCATCAATCCATGCCACTTTTCTATTCTTGGCGCATCTACAACGCATCTATGACTATCTCTACACTGTAAGTAATCTAGAGAGACAGTCACGGTGTTTTCCGTGAGCTCCAATGATAAAGTCAAGGAGGGAGAGACATTGAATTAGAACGAATCAGGAGCATAGGCTCCGTAAGCACGAGCTTATCAAGAGTATGTCGGCGCTCCTGTGCGCGTCTGCGACAAGGGGACAGAGAAAGCGTGGACCATGCACGCATGAGCACTCTGAATTGAGGCGAAGGGTGCAGTTCACAGCTCTCAATGGAAGACGCCCGTTAATGGGTGTCATACCACCCTCGGTATGCGTTATAAATTATAATAACAAACTACCACGCATGCGCCTCGAGTGCGCATGCTGCTCGTGCACGCACCTGGGATGTCGATGGCCTGTCTGAACAGAATCCTGGAACAAGTTCCAGTAGCGCGCCGCAGACGTGATAGGAAAGGACAACGGGGTAGTATGTGGACACATGCGTATAGCAGATAGTCTGGACGACCGCCTTGGCCGACAGTGGGCGTACCTCGGCGTAGCGTCGGACTGTTATCGCCTGAGCCACGCGCGACATACAAGTGCAAGGAGAAGCAACATGTCTTGCGTGGAGTGTGCACAAGGAGAGTCAGCATGAATGCGTATAGCACCCATGGAGCGAGGGTGGGACGGAGGAGAGGGAGAACAACGCCCGCGCGCCGCCAGTGTCACGCGCAGAGCCTTCGAAGCATTTATTAAAATGTGGCGGTCGATTCCTGGAAATATGCGTCGAGAATAGCCCTTCTCGTCAAAGAAGGTCCTGGATGCGCGCTGATGATGGCCCGGGGGTATAGCGCAGAGCGTGCCTAGAGACGATGACATATACGACAGCGCCGCGGTCGACAGTTGATAGGTATCAAGGATACACGGCGCGTGTGCTTTAGCGATGGGACGAGAGAGGGGCAGGAAGGCGTGTGTGTAACGGCGCGTGCGAGTCTGGTGAATTGGAGCAGCGCAGAAGCGGTGTAGGAAGACCCACTGTGACGGCGTGCGCCGGGGACAACCTGTCTGAAGCTTCGGAGTACGGTTAATGATCGACAATGTGGAGCACCGCGGAGGACATGCGAAGCAGGACGGACTGCACGAGGAGACATGGGAAGGCTGGCGACAGCGATAACATATGTGCATGCAGGCCCATGTAGGGATCACGCTGCACCGCAGCCAAAGCGCGAGAGCGGAGTTTGCGCAGCGGCGTTCATCCAGGGATATGTACGCACGGTGCACGCGTGGCAGTGACTAGCCAAAACAGTGACCAGCGGACGTGCCCGAGAGCCATATTCTGCCGCGAGAGCACGCAAGGGGGACACAGCGAGAGCGCGCAGACAACCGGTGGAAAATGGAGCAGGATAGGGCTATGAAAGATGACATACACATGAGCGACGCTCCGGAGAAAGAACGAAAGCATATGGGAGACGTATGCGTCCCATACAGTCTGCACGCTCTGCGACGTGTTCGTAGCGGAGGAATCATAAGGATGGGCATGGAATAGACGGTAATTTTATTTCTACAAATAGATTACTGGTATAATAATTCAGACTTCAATTTCAATTTCAGTCTTCAAGCCATGCTCATACCCAACTGAATATTTGTTGAGTATGCAATAAACCAACCATAATTTACCGTCGTCCCAAACATCGCAAATTTGACAGCGCGTACCATGAAACTCAATTCAAGAAATGGAAATAATCACCTCCTACATAGGAATTATTCCTCATTCGCTTGATTAAATCCGAGAGCGTAATAGGAATTCTTGTACATAAGTAGACATTCCCTTCAAGCTGGTGTCGTGGAAAGCTACATTTGAAAGGCGAGCAAGCGAGCTGATTTTTCTGTACCCTCGACGACATCGAAACTAATTTGAAGTACCTCTTTGTCACAGGCGCAAACCGCGGACTTGGACCTCGGCCTCGTCATTCTCTAACGCAGTACATAACAACCGATGTGTCTTTAAACCATGAGTACTTGAGTACGCGGTCTGCTTGGCTAAATCGCCGCTTCCCCCCCGAATGTGTTCGTCTACATCGGCGTACGCGATCTGACAACAACGGCGGTGCTTAAAATGCTTGCGAGTAAGTACCCCAGCGTATCAAGGTAGGTGAATGCGAGGCCGATGACGCGGAGTGAACATGGTCATCGCCACCGCGGGCACCTGCCTTCTTCTCCTTATCAGTCCTGCATATTCTATATACATACCTTCGTGCGCGTATTCCATGTCAGAGAACAAGAGAACTACTTAAGGGAATTCCATACCGAAAAAGGGGCGATTACATAAGCGGAAGTGCGACTTGGACTGCACTACTCAAGCACTACTTCCTTACTTCAGTGCAACTTCAGTGCCGCGGCCCTCTTGCAACGACGACGACGCCGATATCGAGCCGTAATACTGGAGAAGGCTCTGTTTGTGAATCTGTGATCTTCAATCCGCAGTTCTCGTGCGTGTGCTGTGGTCTGAATTGGTCGGGTTGATGGGCGCTGACGGATGAGCTGCGGGCGATTGGTTGACAGAGGACTGCAACTTGGGGTTCAGCGTGAACTGTGATCCTTTAAAACAGGTGTACACAGTGAGTGAGTGCAGTACTAGCGATTGTTCGAACAGCGTATAGTCTTATAGATAGATGTCCACAGACGATCATAGGCTTCATAGCACGCGGGGGATCACGGAGCCATCACGGAGACGCTGTTCTGCACGTCGCTCATCGCCTTCATTTACAGATAGTAGCGCCATACTCGGTCGCGCCTCTGCGCAGAAACTGTAACGCCCAATAGCCGTTATAGTGCACTGTGCGAGTACATACACCTTGAGCTTGACCAGCAAAGCAAACACCACTGCACACTCCCCGCCTTCGTCGTCTCGCGACTCCCCGCTGCTTCGCTGTATCGTCTCCCTAGAATCATTCTCATAACCCTGTCCAGGCGCGACGCCCTCCTCCCACCCATGTGGCAGCAATTCTGCTATGACGTCGCGCTTCAATCCGCCGCGCACTCCTGCATCACTCATCCGTAGCTTACTCCTCAACACAGACAATACATCCAGCGGGCTTTGCTCTCTCCAGCGCATGCGTGAACATTTATGTACAACTTCGCAGATGCAGTGCTACGGCGGCCGCCCGGCTTGAAGCGCAGCGACGATTTCCTCCGCGCTACGGAACCGCGCCTGTACGTGCCTGCTCTCGAACCACGCTCTCGTCCTCACCCATTGCACATCCTCCTCAAAAGTGTCTTGCTCCATATCCATGCTCTACGGGCAAATCGACCGAGCCACGCAACACCACCGCAGCGCTCGACGCCCTCAGCAGTGCCCTCTGGCGAAACGAAACGTAGGCGCCGTCACCCGCACGACCGCGTTCATTCCTTCCCACGTCGTTGGTAGCTCACGCAAGCAGATCTCGTGTATCGTCGCGGGCCCGATTCTCGCGCACCCATGCGGATCTCTCCATGGTACTGGCCCAACCCTACAATCCGTATGCATGCATCCTCGTTGAGAAAGCCAGATTTCCGAACCACCTGCCTCGCAATCACCCCGCACCCGCTTCCGCTGGGCCGCATCATCCTGACCTCTATACATGCGCCGAACAGCATTGGAGCGCCGTCATCCTGAGATGCATGCCCTCTACTCACGAAGTTGTACTTTCAAAGCTCATTTAGTATGATATTTTCCAATAACATCACCACACCGAACCAACTTTCCTTACAAAGCTCTCCGTATGAATGCGCGCGGCGGTCCATTCATTCACAGCCCCTCGACGGCATCTCGAATCCTTCTGTCCATTCTATTATGCAGGCTCTCTAATCACGTCCTGGGTGCCGCGTTCGGGACGTCGAAATGAAGAAACTCGCGACCTTCGCGACCTTACTGTGCACCTCTACCGCCGTGCATATATGCATGTGCATCTATCCGCTCGCCAGTCAATGTTTCAAATGTTGTTCTCCCTCACCTTGCGTTCGAGAAAACACCCATTTCCTTTCACGGCGCACATCGCGTTTTCCCTGTTTCATGAGCACATCCGGCCACTCGGGCCGCCCCGGGCCATCATCCCGCTCTCCCGCAGGCCGTGCTCATCCCAACACGCCACGCGCGTCTTTCTCTCCTCACCCGCGAGAGCTCATTCTTGGACTCGCATGGATATACTCTTGTACTGAGCGCATGTGAACGCGCGCCCATTGACCAAGTGCTTGGTGGGCTATTTCTACCTACAGATCGCGCCCGCGGCAGCCACCGCTCCTGCGCAGGCGCACATTATCACGTACCCCAACCGCATTAAAATGCCCCCCTTAATCCTACTGGACTGTATCGGCTCCGTGCATACCGAATAAGAGGAACGATAATCTCTGCGCACATTCAGCCGACGCTTTGCACATGCTCCGCCGCGCGTGGACGCCCCCCTGCGCTGTGTCTGCCCAGTCGAATATACAGCGCACCTTCGCACTGCTTACATGCATCGAAACACAAACGTTCTGTATGTGGAGTTGGTGTGGTAGGACGTATATGGAGGCACGGATGGGACGGACGCGAAGGCGGGAAGGAGAACACGCAGCCGAGAGATCTGAGTCCTGGCGCACGCAGGACGTGCTGATATGATGTCGAACTCAGTTTATGGGCTCCGCTAGGCGCGAAAGTAAATATGTGGCGCCACATACCTCCGTCGGACCCTCCTTCCATCTGCGCCCAGCGTCCGGTAACGTTGTCGCGCGCGTGTTATCCGTAGCATGCGTTGACACTGTACAATTCCTCACGAGACTTTATCTTTATTCTGAAATTTGAGAAGCGCTTCTACACCTAGATTATGTATAGATATGAGTAACAGTATTTTCCTCGATCATTCAGCAACCTATCAGCAATTTAACGTCCTCTGTACTTCTCAGCAGGCTCGACAGCGCTAGGGAGTGTATGCATAGCGGAAATGACGCTCATCCCACACACGTCAAAAACTGTGACAGTCGCGACTCTCGCTGAGACTGTCAGTGAGCGCGAGATTCGGACTGTACGCTCAGAAAATGTAGCCGAAAACATCGACCAAATTCAACCGTGGGCACGGTACCTTCCTAGCATAATCGGCAAGTATATATTTTGGTTGGACATTCCAAAACGTAAAGCACATTGCTTTACATATGACCCTACAAACAACAACGTCACGGGTCCATAAAAGATATAACCCGCGACGAGATTTTATTGGAACCTCTCCGTGAAATCCCCGTTGAACGAGTTCTTACAATGCTAATTGACTTCTTGCACGCGCCACCTCGGGAGAATCCTTGAACGCGTTCCAATTTTTAGTTTATTTCGCTTCCTATGTTAGTTTAGGTTAATAGATTTCAATGAACAAGAGATATTGTCCTCGTGGGCAGAAGAACCCCAAATATCCAAGAGCATTTGGTGAAAATGGAGTTTCCCGGCGGAGTGTTACTTCAAGGCGTGGCGGAATTCGGACACGTACAAACCTAAAGTGAGAAAAATAGGAAGACCTCCATCCTTCCTCTCTCCGTCACGTCGAACCTCTCTGGAATTTCCTGTCCTCCGCAGTATTTCATTTCCTCCACCTTTCCATCAGAAATAGCATCGAAAATGAACAATTCATGCCCCGACCGCTTCCCCGGCCGCTTTGAAAGGATGCCCAAGAACATTTTCAGAAGCATTATCGAGCTGGCTGGGACTTCGCCAATCATCCTTCCTACGCAATCTTTCGAAAGCGTTCAATACGCGCTGCTCCTCATCTCCAAAAGATGGAATATTCTCGCTAGTGTGGAGACACCGTCGATTTGGGCATCCGTTGAGTTTCAAACCGTCTCTGCGAGGTCAATCCAGCAGTTTTCTATCTGCCTTCAAAGAAGCCGTAACCACCTCGTCACCATTGCCTTCTCGACAAAATCAGCTGGGTGGGCCTTTCCGAATGTCAACAGTATATTGGAGTTGTGTCATGCCCGTGCAACATCGCTCACCTGCACGTTAATCTCCAGGGGCGATATGGATTGCTTCCTTTCTCTTCCACCAGGAACATTTCCACACCTCCGATATATCAACCTGAGCTACATCAATACGACCTTGGGCATGACACATACCTCCGCGCGAAGAGGCCTTGGCCGAGCATTTGAGGGAGCATTCTCTCTCAAGACCGCTATACTCCACCGGGTCCATGGATTAAACCACATGAGACTGCGTCTCCCCTGGAAAGAACTTGCACATCTCGACCTCGGTGGAACTACCATGCCTCCCCATACCTTCATCAAGATCATGAAATACACATCGCGTACCATTCAAACAATGTTCATATTCGTTGAAGTCAAAGGTCCCCTCGACGTGGCATTGATGGGGCTGTCAAAACCAATACACATGCGGAACTTGACCGCACTGCACCTGCGTCTAGCATATCCAAATAGCGATTGGAGGATCCTATCTCTTCTCCATATTCCACATCTTGTCACTTTCAAACTGGAGGTATTCGACACAAAGCAACATTGGTCAATCTCCCACATCTCGCAATTTCTCCGGTCGGCTTCAGAAACCTTAGAAGTGCTACACATGTCCGACTTCAGCCCATCCGGATGCCATCTTGTTCGACAGCATCAAGAAACATCCCACATGTCTCTGTACAACTTATTCAACCTCATCCCAAAAATTAATACTCTCCGCCTTCCAATAAGCATAAATGTGCACGCGACGACCATTGAGAGCATTGGGTCGGGTGAAATTCTGAAAAATTTGGCTACATTGGAACTATCGTACGCCAATATCTGGCATGCTCTTGCACTTGTTCGTCGTAGGGGAGATCTCACACGCATGTCGTTGAATGGGCAGGGATGTTCTACAGCTGAGAAACCCTTGGTTTCCTCTCTCGACTCATTGTCCCTCTGGGTTCCATATCATCAGTGTAATATGGAGGAAGTACTTACTGGCATCAATGTAGAGAAACAGAGACTCATCTCGGATGGATTCACATGTCATATACACATCCACCCAACTGCCGTTCTACCTCTTCCTATCAGTACTGGACTATAGAGTAAAGCCTACATATACCTTTGAAAATAACACCATATTTTTCTTGTTAACCGTACTATCACACTGGTCGTAGGCGATAGTTTGTATTTGTCTAATCAAAATTACAGTCTCCAAAACTGATTCTCCTCGCATGATATTGCTGAGCGCTGACTACCTCTGCCTGGACGCGCAAAGTACAGCTACTATATGTACAACATATGGAGTCTACGGCGATGCTCATGCCAGCATTATGAATGCCTCCCGAATTTCATCTGCTAGGCCAACATAGTGCATATCTACGCCATTGCAGGCATACACTTGAATGTTAAGCCCCGCACAAGCAGGAGCATCGACGACACACGGAATCCCGCCGTATCCGCACTGACCGCACCGCCTCAACAACTACGACACCGCCGTCGAGCAGCGCGTGGTATCTTGATTTGAAGATGAGAAACGAGAGCCTCCACTATTAGACGTGCCACATTCCAATTTCCAACGACACGCGGGATTTTAAGTGCTGTTCAGGGGTTGAGGTACGCTGGGACGAACGGACAACACAGGAATCGGTCAGCGTGGGTATATATAAGCGGATTGGAGTATACCTGTTCTGCGTGCAAATGCGATGGGGGCGAAGTCACCGTGCGGGGGGTGACACATATGGCAGAGAAATGAGACGAGGCTGATAGCCCAACGAGGACGACAGCGCATTGGAATTCGCTCAGATCTGGTACGCGTTTTAACAGCCTACAGCTAGGTAGACGGAATCAGTGTGCGGACATGAACTGAGCGGCAGGGTTAAGATAGTAACCCCCCCTACACATGTGAGCATCCAATATTCAGCAAATATTCAGCGCTCAATCATATCAGGGTACCAGTCAATAGGCCAAGAAAGACCCACCAAGGCTGGGATACCGGATTCAGAAGCGAAATTTCCAGTGCGTAGTGCATCACAGTGCGGAGCAGGGGATGTAGTTCATAGTACGAGTTGAATGCGACCTCCAGGTGCGGGTAAATTCGTTGGGAGACACACGTGTCAAGTTACTTAAGTACCGCATGTTCCCACGCACTCCTGTTTGCCAACGACGATGTCGCACAGCTGCTCGAGCCTCGGGGGTCTCAAGATCTCAAGCTCAAGTTTCAAGGCCATCGAGAAGCCAACATAAACGACCGCAAGATCTGCGTCAGTGCTGAAGTCGAAAAACATCGACATTTCCTTACAGAATTACACAGACCCGAGCCCAGTGAGAATACTAGTAGATCCGTATCATTTGTCCGAATATCCCTTCAGTTGAATTTATTGCATACTTTCACGAGCGGAATACCAGGTGCGCGCGTCAGCTTTGGAACTTGGGATCAGCAGTACACACGCGATGCGTCGTCGTTTTGTGACTAACCAACCACATGTTTTTCCAGAAACGCTTCTTATGACCACGACGTTGTCCACTGCTGACATCTGTCCATGGAGTTAACGAGTGTCACGACTTTGGTGCGCTTCATCCCACAAATGCAACGATGGTACGTCTGTCCACATGTAGGCCTCTAGTTCCATCTAGTTCGTATTCAACATCTTCCCGAGAGGCGAGCGTGTCTGCGCTTGCCTCGTATATATATTTCACAGTTCATGTACTTGCTCACAAACACACGGGACGCACCCACGCAGTAAGCGAGCGTGGATGTTTAAACGTTTATTCCTGACTACCGATTCCCACCTTTCATGATTGTCTATATTTATTCAACTAGGATCGATGCCCTTACTATTCCAGAACATATCGTCTTTGAATTGGAATGCAAATACAGGCGGCACCCTCTATCTCGCAGGTCGAATAGAGGGTCGAACCATACTCATCCTTTGCCCAATGACGAAACACATTTGCTTCTCTAGATCTCACGTCTGTTGAAGAGAAACGCCTCAAGTAACACACTGCCAAAAGTGATAGATGACAACAGAGGGAATTTTTCAGCTCCGTATGTTATCCAGAAAGAAAATGAGTGCATATGTTGTCGCGCGCGAGATAAAGTTGCGTCCGCAGTCGACATGTGAAGTATCTGCCAAACGAATTCAACTACATTCCAATGTCAAACCGCATGGACATGTCGAAGTAGCCATGACATTGATTTTCTCTAGGTACATAAGGCGAGCCACGGAAGACATTTCGACCCTCCTGGGTCACAGAAGTCTCTACAGCAATATGTTTCGCCTGCCTTCCTATATAACGGCGCTAGCAGCGTTGTCAATCTTCTTCTCTTTCGCCGCCGCACAACTCAGCCCAGGCTCATACTTCATCGTGAATGTAGGCACCGGCCTGCGGGTTCTCACCGGTTCTTCAAAGGGCACGGTTCTCGCTCAGGAAGGTTTCCCCGTCACTGCATTTCCCGTATGTATTTTAAAAAACTCGCTAGCACCCCATCTCAGAGGCTTCCGAATCACATATGTTTCCTGCCCAGACACCAGATACCGAAATTCTCTCCAATCATATTGTCAGTTAACATGTTTCTCGGTACACCGGCGATAGATATTAATTTGATACTCGTCCGATGCAGTTCACCATCAATCCAGCGATGAATACTATGTTCAACGAAGAGGCCCAGCAATTCGCCGTGGTAGACGCAAGTGATGGAGGATCGGCTGGTTCTGGTATCATCTTATGCAACACTACCTTCCCCGTCGCCCCATTTATCCCCATCGGAAACTCTGATTGGTCGTTCCAGCAAGGTTCGGAGGGTACAATGTGGGTTCTATCCTCTTTCGCCTCTCAGGTTGCGTTTATTTCGTAATTTTAATTGCATCAGAATCGCACTCTCAGGTCGTAATCTGGCTTGGGCTCTGCAATCCACGGCGTTCGCAACACAGGTAGGTCTTATGCAATTTAATCTCTGGCCATCGTTTCTAAAATAATGCCAAGATCACCTTGCAAACGCTCAATCCTTCGGATTTGAGACAGCAATGGTTTTTCACTGCCCACAATTTGGTATAACAATAATCCCCGGTGTGAAGAACGAACGCAATCGTCAACGTGAATACTTGTAGACCAGAATTTTATTTTCAGTGATTAGACGTGCAACGAAGACCTTTTTAGTGGGAAGATGTATATAACCATGTTCGAATGTATATCTAGAAGGAAAATTTGTGCAATAATGCGGTGAGCGCCTCGGCGAATGAGGCAACTAATCCCAGCGGAAGTCAGAAGGTCTGGCGTATTGTATGCGCCTGAATCGCCCAGGCAATGCACATTCCCTACGTCTGTACTAGTAGCCGCCAGTAATCTCTGATTCCATTTCAGAAGGTGAGTGTGCGTGCGACTAGCTACTGGCTGTCTTCCTCGGGTGGTCCGCGCGAGGCACCGCACGACTGGGGCGCGCTATGCGAAGAGCTACTTCGAAGAAGCGCCCAACAGGCGCCCGAGCGATTGCGGGCGTTTTAGTACCCAGAGGATCGGCGACGCATTGTCGATGAACGCGCCCATTACGACTACTCGCGTGTTCATGCAGCTCCTCGGTATATCTGCTTATGGCGCGCCGCGTAGATGATGCGCACGGTCTCTGTATGCGATGACGACCCAGCGGATTCCTGTATACATGACCGAATATAAATGTCGAAGAGGTCTGGGAAGCGTGCCACTGCATTGAGCGCCTCGAAGTAGCAGCACTACTCAACGTCTCGGCGCCTGTCTATGAGTCGAAATAGCTGGAGCGGGATCGGACAACGACGTCGCACAGCCATCGTTGGACAGACAGCGGAACATGTTGGAGCCGATGCGAGAGGAGCGCATGCGCACGATATGTTCTTGTCTTCCATGCCTTTCAAAATGCGAATAGTATATTCGAGGACATCCGCTCCGCTGGATAAGACTGAAGACTGAAGACTGAAGACTGGCAAACGCCGAAGCATTTCTGTTCCGGGCGTCGGCGCCGTCAGGTGACATCTCCTCCTATCGCGTACTACCGTGTCTCAGGCCTAGGGGCCAGCAATGARCATAGATTTTACTTGCTCATGGACCTCCCTTCACTTGCTACCACCTTTACACATACACTTCATGTAATTCTCATCAATGTTATTAGAAATTTCAAGTTCGCTAGCCTTGCAAAGGCATCCGTTGAGTAATTAYTACTAATCTCGCCACGCCCCTCTCAGCCACTTGTCTGTCAATGTCGAGGCTRCCAAGATGTCCTGCGCAATCGCCGCGGTCTTATTCGACGCTCATGGCTGGCTGCCGCCGCCGCCGTGACGCCTCTCGCCGACGAATTTGTGTGCCAACAGGTGAGCGTCGCGGCATAGTTTTGCGGCGTGGGCCCAAGCTCTCCATAGAATTCGCATCCGGGGCCACTCGTGGCTGACACCTCTCGCCGATGATTGCCTGGGTGCATGCCCTCTCGACTCCCCCTGTGCCACGCCCCTGCTCATCGCCGTTGTCAAGTGCTCGCGCACGGAGCCGTTGTCGAGCACACGTTGGAGGCATGGTCCTCTTTCGCCATGTCGAAATCCCGCCATGCCCGTGCCCTTTGCCGTGGTCGAGGGCTCGCTCGCGGAAACACCACCACCTTTCGACCCTACAGCTCTCGCAAATCTGCATAACGAACATCTCTTGAAACAACGAGAACGTACGCCGGTGCGGCACCATGATCTGGCATCCAGACCCAGAGGCGGACGAGCTCGTCCCCACGGAACTGCAGGTGGAGAAGCTTTTGTCATCCATAACATTCGTGCATGTCGGAGCCCGTGTCGCCTGCAGCACTGCACAAGCTCGCGCTCGCGACTCGGACGGTCGTCGGATGACAGCGTTCCCGGAGACCTTCGCCTCTTCTTTCGAATCCAKGCGGGGGTCTACACCRTATYCGAGACGAAAAGACAATTGAGCAACTCCCGCCGCCGAAGTGGGCAGCGGGACTCCATAGAGAGTCACGGTACGGTACAAAGTCAYGGTGAGTAAGGATTTGGCGCATGAGCGGCCAACGTGTGGTATGTTTGGTACAGAGGACTCCGGCCATCAGATGATGCCGAGTCTTCAGTCTTCAGTCTTCGGTCTTATCCAGCGGGGCCGAAGTTTTGGTATATTCAGAAAATGGATCCAGAGAATTCTGTCGCAGCGAGAAACATTGCTACGCATAGCCCTGCTTTCTACAGCTAATATCAGCTTTCAAAGCGTCGTGGAGCCTATAAAGACATGCGCTTGATCCGGTTTTGAGTGCAGCCCACCATCGTCATGCATTTGGAAGCGAGTCGGCGCATGTACACTAGTATCTCCCTGCCCGTATTCACGCTCGTTCTTCCCTGCCTCCCTGATTGACGCGAACGGACATATTTGCGATTCTATCTTTAAGAAAAAGCCCTTCTTCTCGTCGACAACAATCCCCATGTCGAATCCAACACAGCGAACGGATACCGAGCATCTCCAGAATGCATGTGGGCGGGGTATACGGGGCTAAGTCAAGGCCGCTATAAGCACACCATTACCATACCGCACGCCGAAGCGAGGCGATGTAGCCGCCCCCAGATTTCCCGGCGAGTCGGGGCCCCCATATCTCCGTGAGTGGTTGTAATTTCGCCGCCGGAATGCAGACTAGGGCAGCGCCTCGCGATACGCAGTCGAATGACCTGTCAAAACGACTTGCGGGCGAGGGAAAGAGAGAACAGAGCATGGATTAACAGGTACGGTACATGCGCGGCGCGGTAGAAATACAGAGCAGGCGGGGAGAACACGATAGCGGGAGCAGAGAGTAGATGCAGGCGTTCCTTCGGAGTGTAGATGTGCAGGCGGTCAATAGCATGTTGGTTGGTTGGTTGGTTGATGGGTATCTGTGTGTATGCAGCAGTCCATGGGCGGTGTAGCGTGTATGCATAACCTTGTAGTTGTTTTCGTTCGAACCAAGAAAAATTTCTGCCGGTAGGCGGGGGGCGTCGGTTATGCGAAGCCGCGAATCCAGCGGCGCGACGGGGACGCGTCGCCCTCGATGGGGCTCGGGCGCGGGGTCTCCTCGTCTTCGGCGTCACTCTCCCAGGCGGGGACACCGCTCGCATACGCGCGTGCATCCCCCGCGCGACGCATAGGCGGGCCATCCGCTTCATCGTCGTCCGCGTACCCTTCCGCCTCGTCTTCCCCATCCACGTCCGCCGAGCGCCACCCACGCAGGCCCGGCGGCGGCGGCACCTGCGGGGGGAGTGCCGGGCGCGTGCGTCGCGCTGGCGGCCGGATGGTGCTCGTGTCGCCCGGCGAGACGACCGGCGCGCGCTCGGGCGGGAGTGTGAGGGTCGTAATAAGCGCAGGGAGCGCAGGAGAGAGCGGCGGCGAGCGCGCGGTGCGGCGCGGGGGCGGGTTTGGAGCCGGCGCGTGCGAGAGGAGTGCGGCGAGCCGCGCGCGGGCACTCGGCGTGGGGTCGGCGGCTGATGGGGGCACCTCGAGGAGCGAGCCGAGGCTGTCGGCGGCCATCGGCGCCTGCGCTAGCGCCTGTCCGGCGGTAGTGGTGGCTGCGCGACGGCGGCGGGGGAGGGGCGCCGTGGTCGCCGGGGCCGCCAGCAAGGACATAGATCGCGCGGGTTGCAGGCGCTGCGGCGCCTTCAGCAGGGAGGATTCTGCGAAATTGTTGCCTGTATACGGCGCTGGGGGCGGCGGATTGGGCGGAAAGAGGCCTTTGACGGGGGAGCGCGTGCGGGAGCCGTCCCTGTGCGCTGCGGGCAACTTTGGCCGTGGATGCGGCGCTGCTGGCACGCGAATGGTGCTCTGGTCCGCCCCGCGGAGCCCGTCGAGATCTGTAAACTCTGCCTTGACCGAGAGAAATGGTTTGAGGAGAATCTGGTGCTGTTCCTAGGGCAGAGTGAGCATGTGCTGGGCCGAATTTTCTGGGCGTACCTCTGTCATCATGAGCGCCTCAGCCTCCTCCGCTGCCTGCTCGCGCTCTGCCTCCGCGAGGCGCAGCCTGCGCTGTTCTGCGCGGGTGGCATGGAGCTGCTCGGCGGACATCATCGTGGTCTGGTCCAAAGAGCCTATAGGAGTTTTTTGAACCCCGTGACGCCCACTGGTGACGTGACACACCGTGGCATCATTTTTGGCCTCGCCGCGTCTTGCTCCTCCCCACCACCACCCTCCGCCCTCCCATCCATCCAGTATGCTCGAAGCAAAGCTCCAGGAGGCCGGCACCCTCAAAAAGCTGCTCGATGGTACGCTACCTTTCCTTTGACGCGTCGAACACGCCGCTGACGCGTCTTTACAGCGATCAAAGAACTCGTCACCGACGCCAACTTTGAGTGCAACGAGGAGGGCATCGTCCTCCAGGCGATGGACAACTCCCACGTCGCGCTCGTCTCCGTCAAGTTCTCGGCGCCCGCATTCAAACGGTACCGCTGTGACCGCCCCATGCCGCTCGGCGTCAACCTCGCCGCCCTAACAAAGGTCCTCAAGTGCGCCAAGGACGACGACATCTGCACCCTCAAAGCCGCAGACGAGGCCGACGTCCTCAACCTCGTCTACGAGGCTAAAAGTACGTCTCGCCGCCCTTCCGCGCGCCACTCCCTGACCCCGCCTGTTCCCACAGCCTCCGACCGCATTGCCGAGTACGACATGAAGCTCATGGACATCGACGCGGACACGCTCTCCATCCCCGAGACCGAGTACGACGCGCGCGTCACGCTCCCCGCGTCCGAGTTTGCGCGCATCGTGCGCGACCTCTCGCAGCTCGGCGAGTCCGTGCGCATCGAGGTCTCCAAGGAGGGCGTCCGCTTCGCCGCCGACGGCGAGGCCGCCAACGGCTCCGTCCTCCTGCGCCAGTCCGACGGCGCGCCCACCGCCACGGGCCCGATCCGCCCGAAGAGCGAGGAGCGCGAAATCGAGGCGGTCGACGAGGACGGCGAGGACGACGACGCTGCCAAGCCCGCGGCGGTGAAGAAGGAGAAGGACGACGACGTCGAGATGGACAAGGACGCGGATGACGAGGACGAGGAAGAGTTCAAGCCCAAGGCGGACGACGAGGATGGCGAGGAGGAGAAGGAGGATGACGACGCGGAGGACGAGGACGCGGACGAGGACGACGACTCCGCGGGCAAGAAGCGCAAGAAGTCGGGCTCGTCCTCGAAGCCCGCGAAAAAGGCGAAGACCGCCGCCACGAAGGGCAAGGGCAAGAAGAAGGCGGCGGACGAGGACGCCGCGGGCGTCGTCATCGAGATGAACCAGCACGTCGCGCTCACGTTCTCCCTCAAGTACCTCGTCAACTTCTCCAAGTCCGCCACGCTCAGCCCGCGCGTGCAGCTCATGATGTCGAACGACGTCCCCCTCCTCGTGCGTAGCGCCTTGATCATGCATGCCTATCGCTGACGCGTTTTCTTGCAGGTCGCGTACGACTTCGCGCAGGGATACATCCGCTACTACCTCGCACCCAAGATCGGCGACGACTAGGCTCCCGCCTTCCCATATTCCCGTCCGTTATTTACCCGCCCATCTGTTGTCCTCGTCCGTGTGCAATATATCTGTTCGCTTTGTTCAACCACGTGTCATGTACCCTCTTATGCCTGATACTAACCTGCCTTGTATGTTCTCAGCCCGCGCAAACGCCTAGATATAAACTATAAACGCGACACGAGGACGCTCATTGCTTTTTCACAGATCGCACAGGAAGCGGGTCGTCTCTCCCACGTTGTATAATCTCCCTTTGTTCCTCTTTCTTTGTATATTTCTCCCCGCCTGCTTCGCCACCGCGCATCTGCACACTTGCGCCTAGAAGAACGAACACCCGGCCCACGCGGTGCTGATGCCTCACTGCGCAGCGGCTCATGGCTCCACGTCCTCGTCTGCAGGGACGCGCGTGCATGGGTACTGCATAACGCAAGGGCGTGAGCCTGTGCCCGTGCCGCTGTCTGTTCCCTGTCCCATGGAACACTTGGGACTCTGCTGGGCGCGAACCGATCTGTACGGATCAAAGGGAGCGTCGCTGTAAAGGGCACGGTGCGTCGCGTACGCGCTGATTCTACCAGGACTTCCTCACTCCGCGCGTCCTGCGCCGGGGATATGAATTCTTGGGAGGCTCGTATTTATGATAATGGCGAGTCACATTCTTTCTTGTTCGATCCACCCTTTCATACAAGTACCGCAGGGCTCGCGTACCTCTGTTCTGCCCCCGAAGCTTCGAGGTTCGTCGTATAAAGCACCCGCAGGCCTATTTCTACCTTACATTTCTCGGTTTAATATGTTCTGAATCCCAGGCAGCGCGTTCTTTCACTTCTAATCCGGCTACCTGGTATACCGACCAAGCAGACTCCTCGTCGGGTAAGCCCCATTGTCTGACGCAATACGGGAGTAATTGGTCCTTATCAAGCAATCCGGCATGGCGATCATCAATCGCCCTTTGCTTGTAACTTGTATCCTTCCTCCACCCGCCCATCCTCTGCTGGCAGAGCTCCTAAATGGCCGCGGCGTCGTTCTCCGATATGCCTCAGGAGATTCTCGACGAGATCGTGGACCACGGGGCTCGTAATGCCGGACTGTTGCGAGCCTGCGCGCTGGTGTGCCACTCACTGCGCGAGCGCGCCCAAAGTCACCTCTTCGTTCAAATCAAAATCTTGACCACAGAGCGCATTTTCCAGCTCATAAATCTCATACACGATAATCCCACCATTTCCAAGCATCTCGAGATGGTCCACGTCTCGTCGCGACAATTCATACCCGTCCATGGCATCAACACAGCGCTAGCTTCGCTTTTGCTTGTCGTCAAGAAGCTGTCACCTCATTCCTCGCTATGTCTGATGGTATTTTCACATGCGTCAGACACGGAGCACCAGCCACGGCCCATGAATCATATCTCACGAGAGCTACTACTGTACAGCATGTCTATCGTCACTGGCCTACAACTGCACAACCTCACCGATTTCCCCGCTGCGGCGCTCTTCAACTTCAGATGCCTGGACTATGTGGGCTGGAATAAAACGACAATCCGTCCAAGCATTGGGACAATAATGGGGCCCCACCACATGTCCACCCTCCCACCATTTTTCTTCCGGAACATTACCCGCCTCGAAATCTTCAATATCGACGATTTCCCGGCGATCCTAGTAATGAATTGCCATGCATTGGCAACTCTTAGCCTCGTCAATATGTCTTTCTCGGGGCCTGGAGCAACGCCTGCGTCGTCCCTCCCACGAGTAGAGGATCTTAATGTCTCGGCATACACCTTTGCGATGATAGAGACTCTGGTCGATAGAGTTGTTGATCTCAGTCGCCTCCTAAAACTTCGCGATGCTATGAAACTTGAGTTTGAATATGAGGATGAACAGGAAGAGGACGAAGAGATCGTTCAGTGTCACCGGCACCTTCTGTCAAAGTCGAAATACTCTCTGAAGACGTTACAGGTGCTCTGCTGTGCGTATTTATTTGTATAAAATTGCGGAGCATGATATTTAAATTCCACAGTACTCCGCAACTATTCGAGCATCGTATCGACCATACCTTGCCCTTTGTCTGATATCCCCAATCTTGAGATGCTGCATGTGGAGTTTGATTGCCTCGACGACTCTGACGAGAGGAATTCGTCGCTTTATTTACACGACCTCTTGAACACCATTGACACGGAAACTACTCGGATCAAGTCGCTTACAATTCAGTTCAACCTCGTACTAAAGCCCATTTCTACGGACGAGCGCGGGCAGGTTCACCTGAGTTTCCTTGTTCTCCCCCTCCTCCTTTCGCACGGACCATGGGCCGATATCGGGAGATCATTCTTAGCACTCGCAAATAAAAGCTGCACTCAGTTTCGGATGACCATTTCTTACTCGAATCCTGATGAATCGGATAACTACGAGTATGATGGTGGTTCGCTTACCGACGCAACCGATACCGTATCTGACATGATTGATGAGTGGGCACAAGAGTTTCTCATCCCAGATGGCTTGGTTAGGCATGGGCAAACGTTGGTGATTGCCATTCAACAGGTGTAGTACAATTAGGCAGAAATCGAACAACACAGGTCGCCGGGGACGCCCGTTTTTGTCCATACACATCACGGCAATACAATAAGTATATCGGAAGGAGCAAACATTTAATATGGTATATTCTCAGGAGATGGCAGGCAGCCACAAGTACACAGTAAGTTTCGTCGTCTGGGGTCCGAGATCTGGCGACATTTGTGATGAATTAAAGGGATAAATAGATGTATTCAGTCTACAGGGATATCATTGAGATGTTTTCGAGTGACTCAGCCGCGCCAGCCACACCGCTTTGGCTCGACATAAGTCAGCGTTTTTGAATATTCTCTTCAATTTTTGCAGAAGATTCAGCATAACCCCCGCGGCGTGGCGATGCAAATATACATACTATCTCCGTACATTTTTTCCCGCTGGGCGCACTCCTAATATTGGCGCGCGTGCACTGAAAGGACAGGGTACTTCTCAATCGATGCCAGACTTTTCCTGTAGTTCGCGGATAGCTGGCACACAATCAGACTTACCCTGACTCGATACTCGTCTACCATTGCATAGAGTGCAGACTACAACTGCGAACTCACGTCCTCGGGATTATCGACGCTCTCGTTGACACTGGTCAAATTCAAGTACTTAGTGGGAAATGATCATATGGTATCCGACTCTTGTCCGACTCACGTTCTGAACGGACACTCACCCTCCGTGGTTCTGAATGGAGTACTTATTTCATTTGTTGGGTGACCATTCGGGCGACATAACTGGAGGACCTGCATCCACAGCGCGTCTACGGCTTCTGGCTTGCGTCTGGCGATTGCTAATTCCCACTACGCTTAGTAGTGTGGTCTTAGGCTCTTTCCCCCCCGATCGTTTTGGCCCATAATACAAGAAACCGAGACATCGGCAGATATTCGGCCGGAAATCGCCGGCGACAATRAAATTTTCGCCTTCGCATGCTCGCCTTGGTCTCAGAGCTGCTAATTGACAATCGCCCGAGCCCGGCTCACTATCATGCTGTAGYGGATGCCTCATTATAACCGACGAAGATGGTTTCGGTATKTTTTTTTTGTGGTCGATTTCATATTTGGTGCCAACGTTTCTATGTGTAGATACTAGAGGTCGGTCCTGGTCATGAGTGAGATGCATGGCAGCCAAATGTTGAATATTTAAATTACAAACTACTATTCCTATCCTGAATATATGTGACTTTACGATGTAATTTGTTTGAGTGACACTGACGTGAATCTTCTAAGTAGATGGCGTAGTGGGCCCTGCCGCAAAGCGGCCTTGCGAAGCATTATGTTTAAGTAACGTTAGTGCGTTGTGGAAAGTCGGCACTTAACTTGCCGGTGGTGACTGACGCTGACGCTGAAGTACGCCAAGCACACCGGCCCGGGCGCCGAACTTGAAGTTCGAGCGAAGCGTAACCTAAGCGCGCATGCAACGCTCTTTCGCATAGACCACACAAGCCGCTGTATATATATTATTTACTTCTTTATTCTCTGAATTTAGGACACCAAAAAAAAATCATTAAGCTCAACTAGAGGTTTACGGAGAAATGAAATCAGAAGGGGAACTTACAGACAAAGACAATCCGAAACAGCCGAATGGTCAAGTAGTCAGACGTGGTTGGAAGTGGGAATAAACAAAGAGCTACACTGTATTCGCCCTTTCAAAGCTGAGCTTGAAGCTTTAATTGAGTATGAGCCCTCGAGCAGCCAGAATTCTGCCTTGGGTTATGCATTGGGCCTTCGGCGTCTCTTCCCCCACGAACAAGATAAAGGTATTGGCATTTATCATCAAAAAAGGTGTAATATAAACTTGTGCGAATTCCGAGTCTTCAGTGAAAAACCATTTATTGGGACAGCATGACCGGTCCCAAAGGACCGATTGGATCGAGCCTGGATCGCGCAACATGCCACTGTCGGGGATCTGATTGCGTTGTTTATTTACCGAGGCTAACACAGGCTATTACCACACTCTCAGATTCGACTCGAATCATTGATATGGCGCCGGAAATGACGGCAGGCGCTAGCAAGCGCCAACCCACCGAGTTACATTTTTACGTGTGGGCGGTGGCAATCTGGTCAATCCCGGAAACGCCCACAACTCTCCATGCGGATAACGACAGTCTTGTTTGGTGACATCTGAATCGTGTTCTCGGGACAATCGGTAATGCAAAATACCAGGCTCCTAAAGCTGTAATCAGCATGCGGGCTAGAATAGCTTTTTAATCGGCAATTTTAATGTTGTTCTGTCAGCTCGTACATCGTAGATCGCGATGTTGTTATTAAATGACCAAGTGACTGTGCAGTGTGTTACTGTATTCTTAGGGAAGGTTATCTGTTCCTTCTTTCCGATGTTTCCCTACCTTGTTTAAATATAAATTCCGCTGGATTGCCAGGGGAGGAACTGGACGAACGAGTATTCCCATTCATATGATCACCGGAATATTAGTATTACGCGCGATAGCGACGTGCTCCGATAGGATAGCTCACAATCATGTATTGTGTGACAAAATATAGGCGAGCCTGCATATGGATCCTTATGGGTGCGCGTTAACAATCAAGGGGGACAAAATGGTACAGAAGATGTAACAACCGCATATAGAGTGGATGGGGTCATATATATTATCAGATAGTGCAACTCACTGATAAATCTCGTAGTAATCGTGTTTGTTGTACAGTGAGCCATTCCCTTTCCCTCACTTCCAAGCTATGTTTTTACCGGCCGTCAACTGTATCCTTTTCGACGACATGCCAACATTTAAAAGGCCGTGCCATACATTCCAGATAGAGGCACATCCGAGCCACAGAAGCAATCAAACGTGAGAGAAAGCGATATAACCCTAACCCTAGCCCTCTACTTTAATTTCTGTTATTCTACAGGCTAGCGAGCGGAGTCGGCCACCAGTATGCTGATCATCCGATTTACTGTAATTTGCGTATCTATGCGATATTTTCTCCGGAAAACGGGATGCCCAATATGCGAAAATTGTAGTACAAAGGGAACGCCATCTATAGAAACAAATGACACCCACTGACTGACTACTGCTCCCGTGGACGGTGGACATCTTCGGCTGCGTCCGTCGGCTCCGAATATAGCTACGAATGTGCGGGAAATGGACCAAGACGGGGAACTAACAGCAAGCAAGCGTCCTAGCAATAGCCGCAACCAAATGGTGCTCTGACTATCCCGCTTGTATCTGTCGCAAATTCGAGGCTCGACGGTGTATCGGGAGATCACAACCACAATTTACTGCTGTAGTATAAACGGGCGTATCAATTCTCGCTACCTTACCCACTTCTTCCTTTATTTCGGAATACTTCCCTTATCGACGCCACGAGTAACGACATTGAGGCAATACGGAATGAATGTTACAAAGAACGATGGCCCTCGTTGGGTACGCTTTTTGTGCCGAATCCGCCACCATTTATCGATACGTTTGCTCTATTTAGTAATGTCCAGTGCCTGGGTGCAAGCAGTCCTGCTCACGCAAGTATGATCTTCCTCGGCACATCGACAGCCACGACCCAGCTTCACGGTGAGTAGCGTCCGTGGCTTTTATTATAAGCGACACATCCCGACCGGTCAGCTCTCGACAACCTTTACACTGCGTAGATCCAGGTTTAAATGCCCCCACTGCCCGCGAACGTTTCGACAGATGGGCAACGTCAGGACTCACACAATGTCCACCCAGTACGTACGACCTTTCTTTATGTCTCAAACCTTAATGATTTTGAACGGAACGATTTAGTAATGAGCATTCAAAGCCACTCATCTTCATAAAACATGTTCCGATCCAACCAGACAATCGAAACTGGGTAAATCCTACTTCTTCAGGAATTAAAATCCAGGAGGAGGATAATGATAATGTCAAAAGTTTGTCGTTTTTGGAAAAACCACGGTCCGTCGAGACTGTGGGACGAGCTCAAGCAGTCAATACCGTGATTTCCGAAGACGCTATCGAACCTATCGACAAACACTGCTTGAAATACATTTTGAATTAGCTCATATGCGGACATTTTTGCTTTCTACCGTCTACGTACCATTGCAACCAGTATCTCTATTTTGTTTTTGAAGTTTGAACACTGTACAGGTTGATTTTAGTTGTAGGTATAGCGCAGCCACGGCCACATGTTAGGTAGCAATATATAAAATACAATCCGGGAACTGCTGTTTGGGTTGTATGAAGGTCCTCTAAAGAGTATTTAGATTCGTTGTCATCCTATAATTTACCTACATATTACGGCAAGCGAGCATATCTCGGAATCGGGTGTCCAGGTCACAAGTTCTCAATACCAAGTTATCTTGAACTTCTATTGGCACGTCGGACAGATCAAGAAATGCCGCGATATTACACCAGCCCGAGTGGCACTGTGTGCGTGATTAGTCGAAGACGAGCCGGCATATATCCCCCTAAGCATACTTTTTAGTGGAGTTATATTTGGAGCAATCGCAAATTAGAATTTCTCCGAGTACGCATGTGTGAGCAACATATTGTGCCACCCAAATAATACTTCGCCACTCGGCGTCAAAAGCAATTTCCAGGCGTGAGAATATGAGTATGATTTGTCCAAGCGGCCAAGCGTCAGTGGCTTTGGGCCATTCGGGCCAGTTTGTGTCCTCCTTTGATTAAAAAGGGATTTAGTAAAGCGAATCAAAGCAAAGAAAAGCAACAACTCCTCATAGGAAGCTACGATCTGACACAATTCACGAGTATATAACTTGGGATACTTATTCCTTGCATTGCCGACATCAACTTCCCTATATTTCTCAGTGTGTATTTCACCCTGCCATCCTCCAGCGCCGTAGAGCACTCGAAAGGTGCCCATCATTTGACATGAATACTCACAGCGAAAATCCCCCCACATCATCCCAGATGGAGGAACAGACCGTCTTGGCTACAGTAAAGCAGCCGCGCTATGTCCGTCTTTCTTTCCCCATCGCGCGCGAATAAGTACTGATGATTTCCCAGCCATGTCCATATCCCGGATGCGTAAAAGACTTCGCACGCCCGAACTACATTCTCCGCCATCTCGACACCCATGATCCGGCAACCAAGTGAGTGGCACCTCATTGTGTCATACCCAGAAGTTTACCATTTCGGCCGACCCATAGGTTCAAGAACAAATGCCCATCCTGCCCTTACGTAGCTCGCCAAAGGAGTAACATGATTACGCATTCGAGAAATGTACAGTAAGTCGTATTCAGTGCCGTTATACATGTATATCAAATGTATATATTTAATTATATTCAGTCACGAAAACAACCCGGAAATCCCTCGCAGCCATAAGGTGCCTCGCCCGAAAGCGGTCCATCACAAACGTATTACTGTCAGTCATCGAAAGACTCGTATTTTGTAAGCCAAAACCCTACTTGCAATCAGCGCCGTCGATACATATGTTTATTGTAAATACCCAGCTTTAGCGCAGAGCGTTGTCTATGCCGTTTAGACATGGTGTCGCTCGACACTACCTTTGTTTCAACATTCGAGAGCTTGCCTCCAAAAATAAGAAGGAAATATACGCCTGGGCGCAATGCGAAATCTGTCCAAGATAAGGAATCCATTCCATATGATGTCAAATGGACTAGCCCAGAGACCGTAGATACCATATCCGCAAGGTTGGCCCAGAAATGTATTGTACACGATATATGATGCCTAGACTTCTGTAACTAATGCGCTTGGGCTTGAAAATTCGACACTGCCATGCAAAGCTATTAAAAATTTCACTAATCAATTGACCAATAGCTGCGTTGAGCATACCGAATCAGTAGATTAGCAGATAGACGCGTCCTGGACCCCACGAGTTAGAATGATTGGCTGGATATTCTCCTAGTCTCGGAGGGGCATTTAGTTTCAGCAGATTTCAAGCTCGTGCGTCCAGCTATAAAATGGAAGATTATCGCATCGAGTGGTGGTATGATAAAATTATACTTTTAACTGCCGGAATAAACATTAATGCAACGCACACGCCGAGGACGAATGCGCCGGTTCTCTCATCTGCCCAAGGCTATTACGACCTGCGCGGAATCGTCCCGAACTTGAGCTTCTCCCAGTCTCCCGCAAGGATCGCCTCGTCGCTGACGCCTTCCAGCCTCTTCAGCTCTCTGCGTACATATGTCACCACTGATTCCATCGTCTCCGGATATGCGAGATAGCGGTCAGCTTCGGCGGGCGAGAAGTCGTGAACGCCAGAGTTATCGTCCCTGGTGGCCTCTTTCTCCCAGTCTATTTTCGCAACGTTAACGACCTCTCCACCAACGAGATTAAGGGCACGTTTGAACGGGGCGGACGCGTTGTCAGGCGTGGACGATGGGTAGGCGATACCCGTGGCACCGCGAGCACCGAGGAGATTCCTCCATACTGCGCCCGCCAGCTCCATGTCGGATTTGGCCAAGCCCAAGTCGAACGCGATACCCATCCCCGCCCATTGTTCTTTGAAGATCTTCATCTGGCGCGTGACAATTCGGTCCGGGGCCCTGCTGCGCGGCTTCGGCTTGCCGTCCTTCCCCTTCTCGCCTGGCATGGGAGCATTAGGATTCAGATAAAAGTTTGTAGCAAACGTATATGGGATGGTAGGTGTCGGTGGCGGTTGTAGAACGGTGCGGATTCGGTCCTCGATGTCGATGAAGAAGTGGTCTAGCAGAGCTTGTTGGTAGAACATCGCTTGGGAAGGAGGGAGGGCACGAAGCCGGACAGTGAGAAGCCAGACGTGTAAATTGGCTATGGTGAACCAAGACTGAAATGTAGGCGGCAGCGCGCAATCTACTCCGGTGCGTTGTTAGTCGCTGTATGTCGCGAAACACAGAATACGCACCATTTCGCCAGAACTCCCGGTCCTGGTCCGGCATAACCGCACATATACGCTCGTAAAATGCAAATGCTTGCATCCCCGCCACTTGCTTCGGGCTTCCGTATCCTAACGCCTTCGCTACAGCGAGGAAGACGCGCTTTGCCGCTGGTGAGCTCTCGACTTTCTGCGTCAGCCAACCAGGTTTCGTTCGTAGTTTTTCAGCTGCGGTTGCGGCTTTTGGTATTTCGGCCTGCTTCTGGGAGGTGAACATGCCTCTCAGCGGCGAGGTGGGTGTAGACGAAGGGAGGCGGAAGGGACTTGTCGACGCGCGGAAACTGCGCGGTACGCGCGTTCTTGACAGCATGTCTAGTGGAACGAATAAACCAAAGAATCAGGAATGTTTGTAGTGTTTTCGGCAACTTCAAGGGCTATTAGTAGAATAAACCTGTCATATAGAGATGGCGTACTTCGATGTAGAGATAGTTGGGATGGCGGTGGATAGCAAAGCGCTCAGGAGACTATGCAGAGGTTAGACACTCCGCGAATCGGAAGAGCACGAAATGTCGAGTGGCTGTGAAGCTTACGTGATATCCTGGTCGTTGCCGCGATTGAATCACACGCCTCCAATCGCCCCACAAGACACCCGAATTGAGGTAAGTTACTTAAAATTAGATTCGTGCGACTCTAAACAATGGGAAACGGTGCTCATGTCACTTTAACATTGGAATTACGATTTTTTTGCTCCTCCATGTGGTTGTACACTCGCTGAATGATAGACATGAGAGAAGCAAAAGCCCAGATAAATCGGAACTTGATATAGGTATACAAAGACAGGATTCATATAAGATGCGTCAAAACCACGTATCGTATGCATACCAGTACCCATACAATTACATGAAAATGCCAGACAGAGAGTTATAACAACGTGAAGTGGGGATCACAACATGCTGCGTTCCGAGCGGACCCAGCCCGACATGAGAGGAAACCGTCCTAACACCCAACCTCCGTAACCCAGCCCATTTCCAATTCAACAAATATCAGCCTTCGAAGCATTTATACCAAGGTCGGGTCGAACATGGAAAATATCCGTATCACGACTTGTTTGAGTATCCTGTCCAACGGAAATGATCAGTCGATGCTGAGTAGACGACTTTCCTTGCACCACGGCGCTCGTAGAAATTTGTGATTCCCGGATCAAACCCGCCCTTGTCCGCGTAAAAACCCGACAGGCCATAATATTTACAACGGCTAGATATGGGTTAATTCCCATTGGTCTCAATTCGAGTGGAACTGTAGGCGCATACAGCAGGACTGTTGTAGCGACTCCGGTGATCAACGTAATCCTGGATAAACGGAGAAATAAATCATATGAGCTATAGCGTAGAGAATGAGACTTTCTCAGAAGTAAGACTCACAAATAATAGAGCTGCCCATCGACTAGTACACGCATCGTGAACGCCGGGAGGCCTTGTCCTGAGAATAAAACACGCAGGGTATCTCTGTAGCTCATCTCCGCTGACGCAACGCAGATTAGACGCCATGATATGGCGGTGAACACGAAGGTGTCATATATCAGAGGTGCTATTATTCCAGCAGAGGAAGATGGAGCGAAGGACGTATATTGGCAGTAGCGCGTGGGGCCAATCGCTCCGCCGGATATTCCAAGGGGTACAAACACCGCAGCGACAATGAGGCCAATCCATAATGCGAAGAAAATTGCGACGACTACTTGGTTGCGGTTGTAAATGGCTCGCAGGCGGAGGAAAAATAGGAGAGCACTGCAGGAGATAGATATTGGGCACCATGCATGAAATATTTTATTGAATTCGGTGCAGTTTCCGGTTGGCGCACCTGAGAACAATATGTAAGTTACATTTCTATGTTAAGTGTGAATGGATCTGAGTCTTGCTCACTCGCAAAAATTGCCGATCCTAATAAAATCCCGAACGTAGCGACCCTAGGGTGCGAAACTATAATTTAGATTGTTTTAAACGTAGACACCGCATACCTGGAAAGAATATATGCCAATATGGGGACATCAAAGCGTATCTTTCCTTGGATTATTGAACGGTAGTCGCTCTTGGCGTTATCGAGAATGTCCCATATGAACACCTACGTACGTGTTATTAAGTTAGTTCACCAGGATAAGTGAATATACAACCAAAATACCCACTGCAAGAGCGCCCACTGTACAATAATTCGTGATTGTTGCTTGGTACGCAGCTTCCGGAGGGAGGAACGCGAGGGGTGTTAACGGATTGGGAAAAGCTAAAGTTTCGTTCATTGAAGACATAGCGCTGCGCACAAGTGCACCCTTGATTCCAATCCGGTCTGCACTTTCGATTGCGAACATACGATGCCCTTTATAACGAGGCGCGCCTTCACGCGGCAGTGTACATACGTTCCAAAATAGATAATCCATGTTTCAATCCTAAACTTCTGCCCCTGGCCGAAGATACAAATCGAGGATATTACTCAGTTGGTAAGGTTGACTGTGGAAAGCAGGCCAAATCGGCATCACGTTTGACCTCTATATGTTGTTCCTACTCACATGTTATCTATGTGCATCTCAGGATAGTCATTTAGGATCCAATCACCGTGAACACACCCGAATTCGCCATCGAATCAAGCGAGAGAATGAAGTCTAGGAATAAGCAAATCAAATGATGCATCAGATTGGCATCAGTAGCAATTATATTTGAGACCGCAGATATGAAATGAGTTGACCTCCACTCTCCTAAGAAATGGGGGACGAGCGCGTTGAGAGAAAGGAAACACACTGGAGAAAGGTAATAAGCCAGCGAAAGTACCTAGCTCAAGCTTTAGGGTAGGCGAAAGAGCCGATGGCGTGTACTGTACATGTATAAAAATGTAACTAGAATTTTCAGGTATGGATGATGGGGTGAATTGATAATGCGACGATGTGACAACCAACAAACCTATACTTGGGCGTGCGCATACTAAATATGTCGGCGAAACTTGGTACCTCCAATGCCTCTCCAATGCCTACTTTGATATTGCTGACCTATTATTTCCAGCGCCTTATCCTCTAGCTCCAGCATGCGCTATGCGCGACGCGCTAAACACAATATTTATAGGCAAGGGTGGTACACTAGTAACATAAATACGGAAAATTCCCAACTTTAAACATGGCTACTAGGTAGAGATTTTAAGCACAGCCGAGGTCAGCTACAATAAGTGAAAGTAGAGTAAAAACTTCAGAAATGTCTCGCTTCAAGGACGTTGAGGAGCCTGGAACTCAAAACGGCTAGACCCACTCACAACGCCCATATCGTAGCCTCGCTAATTGAATACTCAGTACTCAATGATCAAACAGGCTCCTTGGAGCGATCTGCACCACGCGGCTGCCCTGAGTGTGCAAGCTGCGCGCTATGGTCACCCATTGCACCTTCACCACTCGGAAGAGTCAGCCGATGCGCCTGCGTTATTTCCTCCGCCATCACGCTCGTCGATATCTCTGTTTCCCGAATCAGTCCCGCTCGCGTGCGTCTAAAAACACGGCAGGCCATGATGTTGACAACGGCAAGATACGGGTTGATTCCCACGGGTCTTAGAACTTGAGGAACTGACGGCGTATAAACCAGAATAAATGTTGCGAGACCAGTTATTAATGTAATCCTGGAAGACATGTATGCGTTATTCAGAAAATACCTCTTTGGATAGGTGGATGGAACCGTCCCTAGAATATTACTCACAGATAATAGAGCTGACCATCGACCAGTAAACTCCTTGTAAATCTCGGGAGGCCTCTCCCAGAGAATAGAATGCGCATGCTATCTTTATAGCCCATTTCCACAGATGCAATGCGGCTCAGACGCCACGATATGGCTGCGAAAACAGGGGTGTCGTATACCAATGGTACAATCAGCCCGAAAGACGCCGTTGCTGTGGAGGAGGTGAATCGGCAGTATCGCGTAGGGCCGAGGGATCCGCCGGAAATGCCAAGTGGTACGAACACCCCCGCCACAGAGAGACCAACCCAGAAGACGAAGAAGAATGCCACAACTATGCGGTTGCGATTGTAGATAGCGCGTAAACGGAGGAAGAAGAGGAATGCGTTGCATGAGATCGAAACTGGGCACCATGCATGAAATATCTTGTTAAGTAGGACACAGTTTCCGATCGGTGCGCCTGTGCTAAATTTTTAGTTATTCTTTTTTTTAAAAAAAAGTCTTGCGTACTTGCGAAAATTGCAGATCCTAATAATATACCCAATGTCCCAATTCTACGCATAACCATGAGTTAGATGGAGTTGAGATGGAATAATGCATACCTGGAGACAATGTATGCTACGACGGGGATATTGAAACGTATCTTTCCTTGGAAGTGTAAACGGTAATCCCACGCGGCGTTATCCAGGATGTCCCATATAAGCACCTGTATGGAGATTGAGAATCCGCCTAAACTGTATAGGGAAATATGAAGAGAAAATTCCTACTGCAAGCGCCCCAACAGTGAAATAGTTCGTAATACTTGACTGATATGCGATCTCCGGCGGGAGGAAAGCGAGGGGTGTCAAAGGGTTGAGCAGCGGAGCTGCAGTGCTGTTGAAGGAAGACATTTGGCAACGTCAGAATAGACTTCAGCCCGGTCTGACGTCCTGTTTCTGCTTCTACTACTACGCTCTTTATACTGAGTGACATACGCATGCTATGCTTATACTGTCGAAAATAGATAATCTGCCCTTGTCACCCGTACAGTCGGGGCAGGCGGATGTCATTCAGGAATGGGGATATTAAACTATGCATCAGAAATCTGTCAGTTATATGGGTATGTAATCACTCAAAAACTATTCAGAGCTCGAGGATAGCACGCGAACTGATGCTGGAAGGGATGGCCACTCAGCCTATGCTGTGAAGAGAGGGCCACGGTGTGCATTGTGGCTGAAGCGAGGAGGCACTGGCGATAAAAATAGCCGGCTAGCAGCTAGCCGTAAAACAGATATGCCTACCAATAAGAGCGCTCGCCAACGATGGAAGACGCCTGAAAATTTCACATCTGGATGATCATACTAATATGAGCTACGATATGGGTGTCATAAGTATACATGCCCACGTGGACCTTGGGCATACATAGCTTGTATAGATACTTGCAAGTCATTTCGACTGGTCTATCACAGTTGTCAGTACTTAATGAGTATTCAATGAGAGTAGAAAGGCAATTTGGCGCAGAGGCATAAGCCCTATTTTCCTCAACTGATAGCGGTGCCGAACAAAGAAGAGAAAACGCACTGCTACGTTGATGTAGGGGCCCGGAAGTTTGCTAAAGCCCAGAAACGCGATTCACTTATCTCGAGCAAATCTCGAGACATCGATCATCACGCGCACGAAGGAGGCGGTGATGGTGTGAAGTCCAGACTCCAGCGATCTGATCGATGACTAATTATTAATGTAGCGGACGCGGGCATTTGCTCGGTCTGCTACAGCGGACCAGTCCTGTGTTAACCAAGGGCCACTAGTCCACTCATCGAAGCCTCTAGCTTTCCGCGATCCCGCGTTCCCCACTACATACCCGCCTGCTCTGCACCGTCCATCCGGCCCCACGGCCACGCCATGACTCGAAAGGCCTGCGCTAGTGGCGGTCCGCAGAACTTGAGAAGGACGACGAGTCACGCAGCTGAGCCTGGTGACGGCAATACATGATGGCGCTGGGCCGCCCTCGTGCGTATGTAGCAGCGCCGCCCGTGTCCAAGTCTAATGATTCCAATTCAGAAGTCCCGTTTCATTGATTTGAGAATCATGCTATCAATTTAAGCAGTTCAAATTTCATTGTAATTGTCCAGGCTCTCGAGAAGCATACATTTCTACCTTGACTCAACCTTTATTCTACTGTATCTCTGTAAAAGGCTCGCCAGAGAAACAAAATCCTTCCTGAAATATAGTAAAAACCTCTGAAGTTCTGACCACCGGGATAAAACTGCTCATATAAATATTTGTAATCGATAGTCAGAGGCTGCTCCGAGCAAGCTCCGAGTCGACAAAGTATATTACTTCATTCCAGGGGACTCACAGTCTGCTGAAGCGTGTTGAATGTGAGGTGCTACTTGCATCTTCGTAATATTCGTCACACTACCTCGCTGGTAGGTAGCTTCTTTGCGGAATCCCCGAAATGACTTGGAGTGGGGACCATTTGCGAAAGAACCGTTGTATCGCGGCGTTGGTTGCTGATATTTGTGGCGTTACTGCTTGGGAAGACGAGTTGTGACATCCTCCCCCCTGTCCTCGTGCTGGTTGATATTTGTGACTCCCTGATGACACCCGTTCTTGTGCGCCTAAATACCCGACAAGCCATGATGTTGACGACCACGACGTATGGCACATTGGCAAGCGGTCGAAGGCGGAGCGGAATTTCCGGAGTGAACATCAGAATGAACGCAATGAGCCCGACGACCACAGAGATCCTGGTAAATTACCATGAAACCTGCTGATTAATATATCGATAACTAAACTCATAAAGAAACTTACAGATAATATAGCTGACCGTCGACCAGAAGACTCTTCGTGAAGGCTGGAAGGCCTTTTCCGAGAATCATTACTTTCACACTTCCTTTAATGCCCATCTCTGCGCATGCCGTTCTGCATAGACGCCAGGAGATTGCAACAAATACGAGTGTATCGAAAACCAAAGGAGCGATTTGACCCGCAGTCACGTACAAGGCAACTTGTGCGTCTTGACAATATAGCGTAGGCCCAACGGTACCTCCGATAATACCAATCGGCACGAAAATGGTCGCGACAAGAAGGCCAAGCCACAAGGTGAAAAATATGTACTTGATGATTGGGTTACGGTTGTATATGGCTTGTAGACGGAGGAAGAAGAGGTATGCACTGAAGCCAATGGTTATGGGACACCATGCATGTACCGCGTTGTCAAACACAACGCAATTTCCAGTCGGCGCGCCTTGATGTAGTCTGACGTCAGTGATGCGTGTCGGATAACCCCGGTGGCACTAACTGGTGAATATTGCCGACCCTAATGCAAATCCTAGGGTCCCGATCCTATCCAGGTTACGACGATGTTAATTTATGAACTTACTAGACACGCGCTACTTACCTTGAAAGAATGTATGCTGATATTACATGAATGTTAAAGCGCGTCCTTCCTTTAAACAGAGCCTTATAATCGGTGGTGAGATTGTCCAAGATGTCCCAAATCAGCACCTATTTAAAGGCAAATGAGTATGATGTGAGCATAGCATGAAGCTGAGATAACGGACCGAAAGACATCCTGCTGAGACGTAGTTTGTGATCGTCTCCTGGTAAGCAGCAATTGAGTCGTCGAAAGCCACAGGATTAAACGCAGAGGACATGTCTGTAGTACGTATGAGGAAGTCAACATTCACTTGACCCTGGACCGAGTCTATATATCCTGTTTTTGCTGTGTGGCGCTCTTTATAAATGACCGTCCTGGCTGTGGTAATCAACACTATGCCAAGCTTCCATGATATCATCAACATGGTTTTCACGAGTATTCGCTTGCCGTATGTAGCTCTGGGTGGCTATTTGGGTGGAATTCACACTTGCGGGCGACAGAAATAGCCAGAGATACATGATCGCAAAACTCTAAACGTATTGTGCTATGTATCAGTGGCGTGTGTCGCAGCTGTCGCTCGATGGTGTACCCACAAACTTTTCCGGGGATGTAGGATGCAGAATAAACAACCACCAACCCACGAAGAAATACAAGTTTTTGTGCTTGAATTTCTGGATATTGAGGCCATTGTGAAGCGCGGCGACCGGAGCCAGAGATGACAAACTCATTAGAGTGTGTGGACGTAGCTGAACTTCCATTGAGCTTATTTGAGAGTAGCCAATACCTATGAAGTCCGTGAGCGCTCGGTGCGAACTGCGGTTAGAGAGCATCCGACGGTGCCTATAAATAGATCCCCGTACCGCCATCCTCCGCCATCGAATACTTGTGAGTGGTGGCAATTGCACGGCTGGGGATTACCCGGGTGTGTCGGTCGTCGGTTACCGATATAGACACAGAAATCTATCAAAAACCAATCAGATGCTATCCCAGGTGAAACTCCCTAGAGCTTCCAATTCGCGAAGATAGTTCTTCGCACACGGTTAAGGGCTATGCGGGCAGCGAGAAGAGGCGGTACAAATCGGTATTGGGGACCACTCACACTAGCAGTGCCCCGCCATACCCTACCCGAATGAGACTTTTTTTTAGTAGCAAAGGTGTGGAGCGGCGCGCTAATGACCTTTGTGCGTGGCTGTCGAAGCCAGAACTGAGCGCGGTCGAGCGTAATTCATGATATCACTGATTAATTGACGCAGCTGAAGGCAGTCAGCGGCAACCGATCCCATGAGTTAAAACAGTCGTATTGTGGGCAACGAGTACTTGTCAGAAGTACGTACAGTGATTATATTGAAATTAACATATCATAGGAGGGTGTAGACTATCGTTCGTATGCATAGCATGTGTAACCACCTCCAGTCAAAACATGTCCTGGCTAGACGTGTATCTGTCCAATATAGAGATCAAGTGTTCCATCTTCTTCCAGTGTCTCAGCCAACTCTACCAGTGCGTTGAGATCAGCTCCATCTCCCACCGGCAATGATGAACTCCTGTCTTCATTGAAAGGCTCTGTAAACCTATCTATAGATTGAATCACCGTATTTATCAAAACATTGAAGAGACAACGAACCATCGTAATTCATCCTCCTTTTCCCGCAGCTTTTGGGCTTGCAGGTCAAGGAGACGAGATTGCGTAGCAATCTTCGTTTCCGCTTCTCTCAATTGTCTGCGGAGATCTTGAAGCGTCTTCGATTCTGCCGCAATGGCGCCTTCGCTTTCATCGCCGACGAAGATTTTCCTGATACCTGTCGGAGAAAAGTCTGGGGATTTCACGGGATTAATTGAGTGTTCCTGAGGTTTCAACGTCTACATTTACCAGGCGTGGATGGGGCTCTGCAGGTCGGGCAGACAACTACACGGGCGTTCCACACTAGAGCAGCGTAGATCACGGCTTCAACACACCCTCGATGAAAGAGATGGCCTGGACGATGATACATTATTTAAAGCTCACGCAAAAAGGCATTCGCGTTCGAAGCTCTTACCGCAAGTGAGGCTGAAAGCGGCCGCTTTCAAGCGTTCGAGGCAGATTGGGCAGTCCATCTGTGTAGAACGTATACGGGGAAGTTAAGTTATGCGCCCCGATATATATGCTGCATAGTCTGGGGCAAGTGATGTACATGGAGGTTGCCGCCTTCCGTCCTTTTTTATGTCTTACTCAACGCCAGTCACTTGCAACCGCCTTCCCGGACTAAAAATATCCTGACTGACACAGCCACCTTCGCCCCGCAGATACAGCTTTTTTGGTACTCGACTCATTCTTAGTAGTGCTGGGTTTGTTACTTACATGTTAGTAACATGTAGGTATATCACACGTTACTAACACGTTATTAACAATTCTCACCGAGGGGGGTCGATTTTGCACTGTGATGTACTTGAGAGATACCCAATATGGTAATGATTACATCAGCAGTCTAGCCCGACAAAATAATATTATCAGTGCTCCAAATCTACACAGCCAAGCCAGTTAGRTCTTCACCAGTTGAACCATGCGGGGCTCCCAGCAACCGACTACGAGAATTTTGTCTCCCGCCGTACCCAGGTTCTCAACATGAGAGTACCTTCAGGATGCTGGGAATTGCCGGTAATGCCACAAGAAGTGCTGCTCGGCACTTGCTCGCCGGAGTTTGGCCGGAGTCGCCGCTCACTGATGCCCGAAGCTCCCAAATCTCCTCAAGTATGTTGATCACTGGCTCTGGCGCAACGGYGCCATCGAAAAATGGGCTATCAACGATTTTATTTGTTATGTACTGGTTTCTAGCACGTTATATAGCCATTTTTTGACGTTATTAACTTGTTACTAGCCGCGATAATAAGAAATTCCCACGGGGGAAACTCACATGTTAATAACAAAGGTATCTAACCTCACGGAGACCCCCCTACCAATCTCACGTTGGTAACATTGGCCGAAACCAATCTAACCCAGCACTAATTCTTAGCCTTTTCCACTTCGACCCACTGTTCAAGAATGTACGTATGCGCCACGGTACGAGGGGGTCTCCCAATGTGGTGATTAGCGTTCAAAGACTGTAACGAGGTCGCACATGCCATCATCTATGCCGATGAACAGACCTGACTCACTTTCCCGTATCCCGCAGCTGGTCGCGCATCGATGCTGAGTACTAGCCATCTTGAAGTAGCGTCTGACCAACATCCCGTAACAACGAACTCAAGACCAACAAACGAAAATTTGATTAACACATATGTCAATACACGGATGTGTTATACGATACGGAGATGCACAGAATAGCGTATTCGAAAGCAAGGGTAGTAGAGCAGCAAGAGAGAGAGAGAGAGAGATAAAGGCAATGTGAGATGATAGGGGAGCGGGTTGTACACGATGGATGGGGAGTGGCTTGGTGCGAGATGTATGCTGTATATCTAGAAAGAGGCCGGCAAGAACAAAAAGAAAGTCCAGACAAGAAAGAAAAAGAAAAAAAGGAAAAGAAAAAAGATTTTGGAAGGGTGTTACGCCGCGACGCCATGCGACCCAACGAGCGCCTGGATCTCCCCAATGCACTCGGCGAGCTTCGCCAGCACCTCCTTCGCGTTCTCGAGCAGCGGCTTGATGTTCTCCGGCGTCATCGCGAGCTTCGCGTCGCGCAGCGCAGGCGCCGACGCCGACGCCGCGAACTGCGGCACCGAGCGTACCGAGCCCGCCTTCGGAGTGGGCGAGTGCGGCTCGTCGACCCGCTCCTCGACGTTCGACAGGCGCATCCCGCGCGGGCCCAGGGCGGCGCTGAGCGGCGACGCCGCCGGCGGTATGGGCTCCGCGGCGCGCAGGGACGACGCGGACGCGTTGAACGAGCGCCGCGGGATGAGCGCGTGGCGCAGCGCGTACCCCGCTCCATGTGCGCTCGCCGGCGCCGGCACGGGCAGCGCGTCCTGCTGCGCGAGGTACGGACTGCGCCCCCCGCGCACGGTCGCCACCGCCCTTGCGCGCGCCGCCGCGTCGAGGTCCGACGCCGAGTCCATGCGGTCCCAGTCCTCCTCGCTCGCGCAGCTGCTCGCGTCCTCCCCGGCGCCGCCGCCGCCGCTGCTGCTCTCCGCGCGCTGTACCTGGTCCGGCGCCGCCGCCGACGACGCTGAGGGGACGCGGTCCGCGGCCGAGGCGCTCGGCGCGCGGTGTTTCGCGCCGATGCGGAAGATCGACGCGAGCGACGGGCGGCGCGGGGACGCCTTCGGCTTTACGAACGTCCCGCGCGGCGTATCCGTCGTCGTCGGCGGCGGCACCGCGAGCTCGCGCGACGCGCGCACGGTCTCCGGCCCAGAGCTCGTGCGCGCGGGGCGCCGCGCAGGCGGGACGCGCGGGTGCGGGTAGCGATGCCGCCGGCTGGCGGTGGACGACTGTGTACTGAGCGACGTCGTCGACTGCGCCGCCCTTCTCCCCTGCCCCCCACCCGCCGTATCATGCGCGCCCGGAGCGGGGGCGGCGCCGCGCTTCAGCGCGCGCAGCATGTCGCGGATGCCCGCCATCCCCAGGCGCCCCGCGCGGCGCGCCCCCTCCGCCGACGTTCGCCTGTGCGCCATGCCCTCCTCGGGCTCCGCGGGGAGCGTAATCGTGCTGTTCCGCGCATCGCCCCAGCGCCACTCCCTATCCACGCGCAGCGCCTCCTCCCCACCCCCAGCCCAACCCCCACTTGCCTCTCCCTCCATCGGCGGCGGCGGCGGCGCGCTGCCCAGCATCTCGCGTAACAGCCCCAACTGCCTCTGGCTCAGCTCATGCCTCCCCGTCGACGCGCGCCACCCCATGCTCGGCGGGCTCGCAGGCGGCGGGCCCGGTGGGTCAAGCGGCGCTACGGGCAGCCCCGCGGACCCAATGAGCGCCGCCGACGCCGACGCCGACGCCGATGTCGACGCACCGCCATACGGCGCCGGCGCCCCCGCAAGCGTAATCGCGCGCTCCCTGCTCCGCTTCTTCCCATCAAACGCCGCGCCCAGCGCCAGGCCCATAAACGGCGCCGACGCACTGCTCGGCGGCGGGCTGATCACCGCAGGGGGGGACGTGGCGCTGGGCGCAGGCGCGCCGCCGCCGAGCTCGACGAGCAGCTCGGCGCACTCCCACGAGATGCGGTACTTCGCGTTGATCGTGTAGAACAGCGCGGCGAGCTCCTTGTACGCGAGCTGCGCGGTGCTGACGTCCGTCATCGACGCAGTTGCCGCCGCCGACGCCGCCGCCCCCGCCGAAGCTGACGCCGACGCCGACGTTGAGTTCTGGCCCGGGGAGGGGTTGGTGTTCGACCGCGCGCGCGTCTTCGGGCGGGCTTTCGTCGATAGCTGGGCGAAGAAGCTGGGCGAAGGGGTGGTGGTGGTGGTGCGCGGCAGCGCGACGGGCGGCGCCGCCGCGCGCGCGTGCTGCTCGATGTGCGCGTCGAACAGCGCGTGCACCTGCGCGACGAGCGCGTGGTACAGCGCCTGCATCTCCTTCAGCTCTATATCCCCAAAGCCCAATCAGCCTTCTTCCAAAGAACGAGAAAAAAAAAAGCACGCACGCTCAACGCTACTCGCAAACTCCCGGACCATCCCCAAATCGCGCTTGATGCTAACCTGCGCCTGGCTGATCCGCGCCGGGATCTTCAAGTCCCCCAGCGAGTTCCTGCGCGGCACCCCCCCACCCGCACCCGCACCCGCACCCACCCCACCCTGCGTCCCATTCCCACCACCACCGCCCTCGGCGGCGGCGGCGGCGGCGGTGGTCGCGGCCGCGACGCGCCCGAGCGACGCGGACTGCTGCGAGCCAGGCGAGCGCGCGGGCGAGTGGCCGGACACGCCGAGCTTGCCGGGCGAGCCGGGCGGGTGGGGCGAGCCCGTCGGGGTGAAGAAGAGCGAGGAGGACGACGTCGTGGGCGAGAGCGACCCCGGTCCGAGAGCGTCGCCCTCGGCGCGCGGGGTTGGATGCGCGCCGGCGGCTGGGCCGATGGTCTGCGGAGGCGAAGGGGGCTGCAGCTCGATGGGCGGGAGGAGGGGCACCGGCGGCGGTGGCGATTGATGTAGTTGTTGGGTGTTCAGGCTGCCTCGGCGCATGCTCGATTTCCCGACGGGCGTCCCATCCAGCGCGTCGAGCTCGGCCGATCGCCGCATGCGCGCCTCGAAGTCCAGGCTCGCGCGGCCCGCCGCCGTCCCCAGCGCCGGGCGCGCCTCGTCCGCCGAGCGGCGCGAGCGCGCACTCGACCCGCGCGCGAGCGCCGAGCGGGGCGGCGGCTGCGTCGGCGTGCGCGTCGGCGCGGTATCGTTCGCCTCGTCGGCACTTCGTTGATTCCCATCGCTGGTCGGCCCGCCGCCACTTGCGCCCCGCGAGGACGCCGCAGACGTCGTGACCGACGCGCCGGACGAGCTCGCAGGCGCGACGGAGCTGCCCTGGCTCTGGCTCGAGGCGGTCGACACCACCCGTCTTGCGCGTCCCAATCCCAATCCCAATCCCAATCCCAGCGCACCAACACCCGCGACGGGCGGCGCAAGCGGCAGGTGCCCCACCGACCCCGCGGCGGACGGCAGGCGCAGCGAGAGCTGACTCTGACTCGCAGACGCCGGGAGGGGCGGCAGGGCGTACGGCAGCGGGGGCGCAGCGGCGTGCCTTGCAGTAGCAGAAGCACCCGACGCGCGGCGCGCAGAGGCGAAGAACGGCGAGGACGGCGAGGGCGGGTGGTGGTGCGCCGGCGCGGGCGAGGGCGTACCAGCGCCTGGGGCTGGGGCGGGGGCGACGACGACGAGCCCGCCGCCCGACTTGGTGCGCTTGTGCCGCCCGCCGAGGCTGATCCGGCGCACGGAGCCCATGAACCCGCGCGCGCCCTCTCGCTCCTTCTCCTTCTCCTTCCCGCCTTCCTTCTCCTTCTCCCGCCCCGCACCCCCCTCCCTTGCCGGCGTGCTCGGCGCCTCCACCGCCCTCTCGCGCTTGGTGCTATCGCTCAACAAGCGCGAGAACGACCGCCTGCGCGCCCTGCCGCCCTCCCCCTCCGCCTCCTTCACCCCCTCGCCCGCCTTCGCCCCCTCCCTCGCCCCAATCCCAAACACCCGCCCCAGCCCAAGCGCGCCGTACCGGCCACCCCTCCCACCCACCTCCTCGCCGTCCGTCTCCTGCCCGCCCCCATCCGCGCCGAGCGACCGCCCGAGCGCCAGACTGCGCCGCTTGCCCACCTTCAGCCCGCCTCCGACGCCATCACCCACGCCCACGCCCACGCCCGCGCCCACGCCCGCGCCAGGGCCGACGCCTATACCGCCCGCGCCCCACGGCGCGCCGGACTCGAGCATCTCCATGCTCATCGCGAGGCTCGTCCGGCTTGCGCTGAAGTCGAAGCTCGCGCGCCCGCCGCGGCGCACCCCCACGCCACCGCCCACGCCGACCGCAGAGTGCTCCGCGCTCCGCCGCGGCGCACGCGCGCGCGTGCGGCTCGTGCTGCGCGAGAGCTTGCGCGGGGTACGCGCTTGGGCTGGTGCTGCTGCTCCTCCTGCTGCTGTAGGCGACGGCGACATAGGCGAATGTACCGGCGACGCATTCCCACCCGCACCGCCCTCCTCCCCCGCAGACCCCGTCGTCGACCCAGACGCCTCCCTCGCCCCGCCCCCTAGCGCGCGGCGCGGGCTGCCGAAGAACCACCCGCCTCCGCCTCCTCCTCCATTACCTCCACCCCCATTTCCACCTCGACCTCCACCGCCCTCGCGCGTGCGCACACTCCCCCCCGCGCTCGTCGGCGTCCCCACGCTCGACGCCGCAGGCGACGCCTCCCGCGCCCTCGCGCGATGCGGTTGCTGGTGCTGCGCTGCATAGCCATGCTGCTGCTGCTGCTGCTGCTGCTGCTGCGAATACGCATAGGCGTGCGGGTCACGCCCCCCAAAAGACGAAAGCGACGACGCCGGGCGCGGCGCGCGGCGGTCGGCCCCCTCGCCCGCGGCAGCGGCGCCTTCGCGGCTGAATGGGCGCCAGCTGTGCCGCGCATCTAAAGCCCAGACAGAACCCCACGATAAGCCCACGTCCGACGAAAAAAAGAACGCAAGAAGAAACAACGCACCCCCCTCCGCGCCCGCGCTCATCCCCCTTGCTCTTCCCACCACACCCACCCCCAGCTGCGCCTGCGTCCTTCCACCTCCATTTCCACCCCCACCCCCACCTCCAACCCAGCGCTTCATGCTCCCAATCCGACCAAGCAGCGTCTGTCTCGTCTGCACTGGCGCTGGCGCCTGCCCCGTCTGCCCCACACCCATCGCCGACGCCGCACCACCAAACACCGCCGACGAGCCCGCCGCACCAGGCGCCGTGCTCGGCCGGCCGCTTCCCTTCCTCGGCGTCTCCCTCGCCTCTTCCTCGAGCTCCGAAACACGCATATCCTCCTCCTCCTCCTCAGAAAACGCATGCTCGCTGTCCATCGACCTCCTCCCATACCCTCCTCCTTCCCATCCACCCCCATACCCACCCATCCTCTCGCCCCCCCTCCCCCCCGCGCCTTCACCCCCCCCACTTCCTCTCCCACCACTCCGCCCATCACCCCCAACGTCCCGCAGCTCAAACACCCCCTCCCTCTCCCTCGCCCTCGCCCGCTCCCTCCCACCCTCATCCCCGGGCCGACTGCGCTTCCGCAGCCGCCGCCGCTCGCGGTCGCGGTGCACGGGCGGCGAGGGCGGGAGGAGCGCGAACACGCGCGTGGAGTGCGCGGCGGCGCGCGCGCGCGCGGAGGGGCGCGGGGGGAGGCTTGAGTTCGAATTTGAGGTGAAGGGCGGGTTGGGGTTGTTTGGGTTTGAATCTGGGGGGGCGTTTGAGTTGGGGGTGAAGGGGAATGCGCTGGACATCGCGGGGAATGAGCCGGACGCAGGGGGGGTCGAGGGGTATTGCGAGCCGGAGCCGATGAGCGGCGCGCGCGAGTGCGTCGTGCGCACGGTCCCGGGGACGCTGAACACCGACGCGGACGCGGACGCCAAAGAGCGCAGGCTCGGGCTGGGCGGCGCGCGTGCGCGTGCGTCGAGCCGCTCGATGCCTTCGATGCCTTCGATTCCTTCGATGCCTTCGATTCCCTCTATTCCTTCGTGCGCCGAGGACGCTTCGTATCCTTCGTATCCTGTGTATCCTGCGTATCCTCCGTGGCTTCCTGACGCCGCGTCGTCATCCCGTCCTGCGTGCCCATCGCGTCCATCGCGTCCATCGCGATCGCGCCCCGCGTCCAAGTGCGTCTGAGCCCGCGCGCGCGGAGCGACGAACACCGCCCCTCTCCCCATCCCGCCCATCCCGCCCAGCCCGAGCGCGAGAGCACGCGGGACGCGCGCGGGCGGGGGCGGCTGCGGAACTATCTTTGTCTGTAGCTGTGCTGAGGTGGACGTCGAGGCCGAGGCCGAGGTGGCCGCGCCGGGCGCTTGGAACGCTGTCGCGGTGCCGTCCGCTGCGAGGTGCGATTGTTCACGATGTCCCGCCGCAGCACCTGACCCAGAGCCCGAAGCTGCACCAGACGCCGCACCAGCAGCATCGCCCGACCCAGAGCCCGAAGCAGCACCAGCAGAAGCAGACGCAGACGCAGACGCAGCCGCCACGCGCCTCGACCGCGCAGTGACCGTCCTATCCTCCTCGTCGTGCTTCTCCCTCCTTCTCGTGCCGAACTCCTCCCCTTCCTCATCCCCCTCCTCCTCCTCCTCCTCCTCCTCGTCGTCGTCGGACCACACCGCCTCATGCTCCTGAGCGCGGACGCAGTTGTGCTCTCCAGACCCAGAAGCCGATGGAGAAGGCGACACCGCCAGCGGATGGAATCCCCCAGCGGACGGAGGGAGCCCCGCCGCCTTCTGCGGCGAGCCGCGCGCGTCCTCGAAGTCGTCGTCCCAGTTCTCCGTCTCCTGGTGGTGGGCGTGCACCCCCAACGGCACCGGCACCGGCACCGGCGGCGGGGGCAGAGGGGGGGCCAAAGAGGAGGGGCGCAGCCGGACGTCGCGCAGCGTCGTGCTCGAGGTCGTCAGGTGCACTGAACTTCCGCGCTCCTTCTCCTCTCCTTCGTCGTCGTCGTCGTCTTCTTCATCGTCGTCTTCTGTACCTTCGTCGTCGTCACGGGAGTCGCGAGCACCGAGCAGCTCCCCCCCGCGCGCCGTCGTATCCGCATCCCAGTCCTCCGCCTCCGCGCGGCTCCCCACCGAGCGCTGCACCGCCCCGCGGGCGCGCGGCGCGCGGCGCGCGCCGAACTCGAAGTCCGCGTCCCAGTTCTCCTCCTCCTCTGCGTCGGGGGCTGCATGCAACGCGCGTCAGCATCTGGTACATTCTAGACGAGGGGAGCCCACCCTCCGCGGGAGGGCGGAGGGGGGCAGGGGGCGGGGGGAGGGAAGGGGGACGTACCATCCTCAGCTATCAGGCGCGCTGCGGGCATACTGCTTGTACTGCGTCGTGTCGTCGTGCGGTGCCGTGCGGCGTCGGCTCGGGCGGGGGCTCAGAACGTGCGGACGTGTGCTGGGCGGGGAGGGGGGGCAGGCCTCCTCGGCGGCGTGGCGGCGTAGCGGGCTCGTGGCGGGGCGTGGTACGTGCAGGCAGGCGGGGGACCTAGAAAGCGCGTGCTCAGCTCGCTGTACGCAGGCCCCGCGGGGCAGGGCAGACGCACCTGTATCGCCGTGTGCGTCTCGTCGTGTATCCGTGTATCTGCGTGAGCGCAGGCGCGCACCGGGTCGTGCGTGCGTGTGTGTGTGTGTGTGTGTGTGTGTGGCAGCAAGGCAGGCGCGCAGGGGGCGGCCGTCGTCGTCGTCGTCGTGTCGTTCGTGTCGTAGGCGGCGCGAGAAGGGCGGGTGACGCAGCCCGCGCTGCTGCTTCCTTCCTTTCACGCTGGCTGCCGGCCAGGCGGCAGGCAGGCACGTTCCCGCGCCGCCGCGTGACCGAACGCGAGCTTATCCCCGCGCTCGCCGGGTCATCATCAGCATCATCATCATCGTCCGTGCTAAGTATGTATAGGTAAGTGCGCTGCAGCAGCACCACTCCCGGCGCCTCCTACGCGGGCAAGGACGCTGGGGCGCCCGCCGAGAAGGCAGCCCCGCCGTGTCGTGGGGAGCAAGGCGCGCGGGGGGGACGAACATGCTTCGCCCGATATGGCTATTTTCCCAGCGCGCCGGCCCCTGTGCAGGGCCGCGACGTCCGGCCCCCGCCCGCCGATCTGCGAGTCGCTAGGCCTCTAGGGTCCGCCGGCAGCTGCGACGCTCGCGGCTCCTCCATGCTGCTCGCGTGCATCGCTCAGCGGCGCCCCTTTGAATGCGCTCCTTGTGCTCGACGGCCTTGTATTCCACGCACACGACAGCAAGCCCCTATTCTACCGCGCGTTGTACATGCAGCGCGCCTAGGCGGACCGGCTCGCCGATAAGTACGTCTGACCTTGCGCGTAGCCCCTGTCCGCGCGCACGCGCAGCCTGCTCGTCCCTCCTGCTGCTGCTGCTGCTGCCTAAAATCCCCGCGCCCACTGGCCCGCGCAGAACGCGTTCTGAATATTGAATCCCAACGCGCGCGCGCACGACAGAACGCGCCGCAACCACACCCCTTCCCGCCCCGCCCGTCCGCGTCCGTGGCGCCGTCGCGCAGCCCACCACCACTCCCACAAACGACCAACCACGCGCCCAACACACACATCCTCTTCCCCATTTATCCCGCTCACCACACACACACACGCGCCGTTCAAGGACCCCCGCCGCCCTTCGAGTCAAAATGGAAATTAAAGCTGTACCGCACACCACCCACGCCGAAAAATAGAACCATCTGTGAAGCGTACGAACTAGCACCTACCCCGCAGCGCGCCTAAACTTCACCCCAGTGCGCGTCCCCTCCGGGCCCATGCGCGCGCTACGCTGCAGCCCGCGCGCGCTCAGCGGGAGAGCGGCGTGCTGCATCGCGCCGGCGCAGCGCAGCCCTGCCCCTAAACCGCTTTCACTTCCACCCCCACCCCAACTCGCCCACCCCAGAAACCCCAGCACAACGCTCGCGCCAGCCCGCGCTCTCCAGCGCACGCAGAGCCTCCCGTCCCTCCCTCCCTCCACCCACCCACCCGCCGCCCACGGAACGCAACACAGCACATCACGCCCCCCTGCTGCCGACTCAGCGCGCAGAGCCCGTACAGCCCGCGGCCGTCCGCGTACATCACATCACATCGCGCGCGCGCGTCCGCCGGCGCACACAACCCACCATCCCATCCCACCGCACGAATACGCCAACGCACACCCCCACGTTCAAACGCCCACGCCCAACCGCCACCACGCTCCAACCCCCGCTCCAACCCCCGCTCCCCATCGGCGCACACCCATACCCCGCCCCAATACCCGCTACACTACTTACACGCACGTACGCACCGCACCCCATCCCACCACCCGCGCTCGACGCGCATCTCATCCAGGCGCACCCACCCTCCCCGCGCCGCGCCGCATCGCAAACACACGCCGTACCAAAATCCGACACAGCCGTGCACCTCGCGCCTGGCGCGCACCGCCGCGACAGGTGTTCTACATCACACCATGCGACATCGCGCCTCCGCACCCGTCCGGCCGACCAAAAGACGCTTACTTCCGAGAGGACTCCGCACTAAAACCCAAAAACCCCAGTCCGTCGCAACCACGCACAACTTAAATCCGGCGGCTACGTACGTACCTAGCTGCCACCAGATTGCACACCCTCCGAATCCTTTTCGCAATCGCCCACCTTGCCCAGCGGACCTTCGCCCGAGTGGTATCGAGTGAGAGGCAGAGAGATATTATATGTACAACACGGAGTAAGTAGCATCGACAAGTCGTCATTGGGCCGCTGGATGTAAATATCTGACGGGGAACAGTCTACTCAATGCTCGCACTGACCACGCACATGTGCTCAGAAACAAAATCCCAGGAACACGCACGGCTGTTCTCTCGTTCGGCGGCGAAATTTACATATGTAAAGAAGCTGCGCTCCGAACTGCGATATCGTACCTCGCGCGTCACAATAATCATCCTTGCCCTACATACCCTCAGCACTCACTCACCCCACACACCAACGCACGTGCGTTCTCGCCAACCGCAGACATCGATCCGCCGCGCACGGCATTCCAAGAGAAACGATCACATCATTCGCACACGTCTGGTCCAGGGAAAGGGCGGTGCGATATGGCGTCTCTGCTGGCCGTGCACCATTAACGATCTTCCACGGGAAAGGAGATACCAGCTCAGAAATATTAGCATATCTCTGGTGTCCAGGTCCAGAAAGCGGAGCCTTGGACGCGCAAAATCCTACTGATCAAACTCAATGGTCCCTCTATCCGTATCAATGTGTGCGAGTCCTCAGACGTCGGCTGTATCTTTCATCCGAGAAAAACCAGGAAGCAGGGCAAGTACATGCGTTCTGTTGGAGGTTTACCTCAATTCCAACATGTCTGTAGGCACCGCGTCTGGGCTGAATTGTGTGAGCGAGTATAACAACACCTACTGCTTCAGTATATGAATTTATAGACGTCCAAAAACGTTGGCGGAGTTTGTTTGCAAACATGATACAAGTACCTCATCAATGGCACGAGCGAAGATACAATTCGCCGCTCGCATCCAACGCTCGCCTATCAGTTGTAGAACGTGGCGTGAAATTAAAACGAACGGTTCTCAGAAATCTTACCTTCAACTCCCCAGAGCGTGTATCCTTCGGCAGACAGAACCCCAAATTCTAGGCGCTCAAACGAGAGTTTTTCCTCATTTCCGCCGTATCCGTGGGAATCGCAGTGCCGGCCGTACGTACGAGGGTCCAGTGCTAAACGCGCCATAAAACAGTGCAGTGCGCGCCCAGAGCTTGGAAGTTTGAGTATGTATGAATAGGAAGCGTCAGATCTGAATATTTCTGTGAAGAAGCAGCAGCGAGCGCACGCAGCGCTCTACTGGAGATCCACGAGTCACCGCGCCCGTCACGGGTGCGATTGGCTGCCAGTACTCCGCCATCGCATCAAGTACAGCTTAGTTTTCGTTAAGACATGTTAGATATCCTCACACCCCACACATTGACGCGTGTGTAGTTGGCCCATGGCATGTGACATTTCCGCCGACGTCGAAGCCCGGTGTGGACACGACGTCGTTGATCACACACGGTATTTTAAGAGAAATGATGGCAAGTGGCACACACCCGCACACCCCTGGGAAATGGGCGCCTATCGCGCGCCTCGGTGCAGCAACGTGTCTCTGCTGGGCATGCACTACCATGCAAAGATCTTCGGGAAAGAAGATACAGCCTAAGCGATCCAAATACTCATCTCGTATCCAAGTCCAGCAAGCGGAGCCTTGGCCTCGCAGAGATTGTATCGATCAAGCGCAGTGAGCGCCTCTCCAAAAATACGTGTATGGAAGTACGCGTGTCCTCAGACGTCGGCCGTACGTTCTCCCGACATCAACCAAGAAGCAGAGCAAATTCAGGCGCTCGGGTGGGAGTTTTATCACCTTTCCAACATATCCGTGGGCGCTGCACCGTCGCCGCACTACCTTCGGCGCCTCTCGTACCGAGCCTACACATCATTCGGAATTTAGCCGACGTGTTATTCTCGGGCTATTGAGCACCGCATCCTTTCCACCCCCATGGCACATTTACCACCCAATCCAACCAGCATCCCAACTAAATCCCGCGGCACCGCCGCACGCCCTTAGCGCCTGCTCATCCCACAACCGCGTCCCTACAACGTACCGCGCGAACCGCCCCCGGCACGCACACACCTGGGCTGCGCGCGCCATCGCGCGCACGGCGTCTCCGGCTGCGCCGTTAAAAGCCGCGGGTAGGTGGTCGCTCAAAAACCCTGTATCTATCGCGTGTCGACGGCCCGCACTGGGATCGCAACGATCCAGCGCAATTATCGGGCCGTTCTCCAACCACACGCGCATAGAAGTGTATATGCGTCCTCAGTCGTCGGTGGTGTGTGTTTTATATGTGTTCGTCCGCGTATTATTTTCCCGTTTCCACCGTATCCGCAGGCACCGCAGCTGCGCCGCGCGACGGCCCGCGCTCAACGCACCGTAGAACCGTGAAGTACGCGCTCAGCCCTTGCGAACATGTATGAACACAGAGCGTCTGCTCTGGATAGTCACACACAGTATTTTCGGAGAAATGAACAGCTATGACACATGTTCGCACTCGTCTGGGAAATGGGCGCCTATCGCGCGCCTCGGCACGATATGGCGGCTCTAGTGGCTCTGCACCATTGACGGTCGTCGGGAAAGAAGATACAACCCCAGCGATATAACTGCTCAACTCGCGTCGAATGCTATGAGTGCGCGGAGCGTTGGACTAACAGATATCCTCCCGAGCACGCGCAATGAGCGCCTCTCTCCAAAAATACCGGCATAGAAGTGCGCGTGTCCTCAGACGTCTTACCTTCGGCTCGTATCCCACTGCCAGCTTCGATAGCCCGTTAAAAGTCTCGGAAGGCTTATGTGTTGTTCTCGGGGCAATTGAGTACCGCATCCTTTCTACCCGTGCCATATTTGTCACCCAGCTCCACAAATAAATCTAGCGGCACCCGGGTAGCACCACTTTAGCGCCCGCGCATCCCATGAACGCCTTCGAAGCTCGTTGTACCTCTAAATACCATTCATAAGACTGATATCTTGTTCCCGGCGCTAACGACCCCCGTATTCTTTCTCCCCTGCCACACCTAAAATAAAACCGTTCTGACCGTACGGGAACAACAGAACATCCGTCCCACTATTTGAACAGCGCACATCCACCGTGAGCGGCCGTGAACTCTCTCCCCACCAGCGCACATCGCTAGCATCGCAGCACAATTCACGATGAAGCTCGCCATCGTCTCTTCGATAATCGCACAAGCAGTAACAGCCCTCGCCACGGGGTGGTCCCTCAGCACCGCACCGAACCTCAATTGCACATCCCAGGCCGAAATTCTGACCTTAAGCTCAAACATCACGCCGATCCCATGCACCCCAATCTCCGGCACCCACCGCCAGACCTTCATCGTGAATGAAAACGCGCCAAACTGCATGTGTACGTAGCCCAGAACACCGGTCTAAAAGGTGATCGTGACTCAAACCCACATTCAACAGTTTCCCTATTTACCGACTCGGCGCAAGTACATCACTGTTAGATTGGCTCTTTGTTGGACTTATAAAATCCTCCCTATATCACACAGCTGCACCGATATTGTCCTTCGCTTCACCGCGGGGTGCACAACGAGCGCAGTCGCTATCGGTATGTCCATGCACCGGTATACAATGGATAGATTTTGGCTGACTGCAATGCTCCTCGACCTCAGGTTCTTTCAACTCATTTGACTGCTGAAACACATGAACACGGGCAGCTCGAGATATCAGTTGATCTAAGAGGTTCAGCGTAATTCACATTGTAGCGCATGAAAAAAAAAGACATGTATATAATCCAAGTCGTTTCTTCGACCTGTCTTCAATTTGATTCCAGTCCAAACTCTACTTCTATATCACAGCACCGCATTGAAACATTGCCGCCGCGCACGGCACAGACGCCGCAGCCGAGCGTCTAGGCGATTCGATGGCCCACGCTGGGCCACGCACTGGTACGCACGCCGGTCCCCCCCCCCTCCTCCCTCAAGTCGATTCTTGCCGCCCCAGCCCGGGCCCAAACACTCCGTCTCCGCCTCGAGGCTGACTCGTGGCGGTGGGTATTCGATTGCACCTGTATAGGCGGCATCATCATTGCGGACGAAGTCCAGTGCCTGGATCAAAAGGTGGCAATCGAACTACTAGTCGCCGGAGAAAGAGGTGGCGGGTAATGTGTTCGTGCGGAGGCACGTTAGTGTCTGATAGTATCCTAAATTACACACACAGCATGTACAACTTTAATATATATTTAAGTTTCTACTACCTCCGCTTGAGCCACGATTTAAACCTTAACTGCAATGACGACTTCCTTTGGGTGGACTGATCTGCTGTAAACTCCCTCACAATAGCCGAGTGAAAGTCGGGGTACTCTTTTCTCACATAGCGGACCATCCGGTCAGACAGCGTACGGTAAACTTCCCCGTTATCGCCAAAGTCCTGCCAAAGAAGTGAATCAGATACCCCGTGTGGAAAAAGGGGCGTCTCAAGGGCGCGTACCATTTTGCGGATTTCAGCCAAGACCGATTTTGGCCAACTTGGCCAGCTGTACGCAAAAGGAGTTTGAAGGGGAGTGTATTTCAGCATCAATACGCGAAGATCGGAAGTAGCTTTTGCGCAGGCAAGGAATACCTGCAAATCCAAATTTATATCGTCTGATAAAAAGGAATAAATAATGGGTTAATAATAAACAATGCACGGTGAAGTGGTTACATGCCGTTCCACAGGGTTTTGAAGCGATTGGAGGCCGCGTTTTTGAACCATAATACAGCCAGATCAGTGTTCATTTCAGAGACACAATACTCCTGGGATCGTTCCTTGTCCATCAGAAAATCGGGAAGAGATGCGTGGTGGAAGAAAATCTTGTTCTGGTCCGCATCACAGGATAGGACAGACGTGAGAGGTGCCATTATACACTCCGCATCACCTTCTGCGATGTCGAAGAAGTATGCTATTGTATGCAAGTCTTTCATCGCCCCGAATATGGCATATGCAAGAATCCGAAGCGCAATTGCGATATCTGCCACCTGTGAGAAAATGTGACGGTACAGCGCGTCGAGTTCGGCAAAGGGTGTCGCGCGCCCGGCTGGGCGCAGTCTATGCACTATGTCCAGCTGCGTCGATGGATTCGAACACGGCATGGAAACAAATTTGATGACGACAGACGCATATACGAACTGCCCAGAAGACTTGTCGACGATCTGCTGCACATGTTCTGCGGCGGGCCACTCGGGACCGAGGCGCTTGCGGTGCGGGTGGGTCAGCTTGATATCATCGAAGCGTTGGACAATAAAACGACGGATGTCGTCCTCCGCCTGGTAGTTGTTGTCCAGTGGGAGCTGTTTGAGAATACCGTCCATCTCCCGCGCGTTGAACGTCATCTGGATCTGGCTCTCACGGCGGCTGCCAAAGAGGATGGCGAGCGGGAGGTCTCTGTGCTGGAGCAATTTGGAAAATGTGCGGATGAGGTCCATCTGAATGTTATTTCCCGCGCACTCGTCGACTCCGTCAATAATGAGAAGAAGTGTATCCAAGGTCTGGAGACGCCGGATGGGGGCCACAATGAGCACTTCTAACTGTGTTTCGAACGTCTGCTCAAAGATAAGAGGGTGTAATTCGATGCATTGTACGATGAACTCCTTTGTCTCCGGGAAGAGCTGTATGATCTGATATGCGAGAGTCGCGATGACCGGGTCGATTGTATTCCGTGTGGCGTCGGTGCGGGAGAAGAAGAAACTGGCCACCTTGACTCCCCGCTGGATGCACATCTCTGCAAAGGATTGGCATATCGCAGATTTCCCCGCTCCCGCGGCGCCATTGAGCCATGCGATCCACGCCTCACGCGGGACATTCCCAACGATCCAATCGAACAATTCCTCCAGCACGGCCTCCCTTGTGTGCGCGTGGCAGCGCGGCGGGTCGACGCGCTGCTTGGAGTTGTGGAAGGCCGCCGTAGAAACGTGATCCTGGAGTATCTGAAAGCCGTCCTTTCGAGCTGCTTGAGGTTGAGAAACTCGGGGGTCAGCGCGTCGCGTCGTGCGTTATCAGGTGTGCTTACTTGTTGAGTTGCTGACGTTCGTGAAGCTGCCTCCATATATCACCGGGTGATCTGCATTGCTGAAGAATTCAACAATAGGATGTGCGGGCTCCGCTCGACGAGCAGGCCTAGAAAAGACTGGCATGGAGGTCTGGGAGGTAGGGAAGTGGAATTCGACTCTTCGAAGAATTAGAGTACAGGAAGTGACACGTGGTCCAGGTATCCCGGCACATGGTATGGCAGTGCCTGTCAGTGTCAAGCTCGTATCGCAGCTTTTCAACGCCAATAATCACGCACTCTTAGGGCCAACCGGTGTGGATCGGACGAGGGCACAATATTGTGGCAGAGCACCGTTGTATTTGCGTAAATTGTTCCGTGGATTTAAAAAAATTGCGATATGTTTCCACATACGCATGTGAGCTACAGGGTGGATAGCATCACAAATATGCAGCGGTGGACGTCGGGAGGCGATGCAGCGATAAGCCATGGGTGGGAAGCACAGCGCACAAAAGCGGATGGGAACACAACGCGCAGTGGCATGGGACCCAGATGCCAGTCACCCCGCCGAGTTGATATGTGGTCGATAATTTTAGCTTGTTTGAAAACGCGCGCGAACCTCCAATTTCGTAGTTTCAGGGGAACTGCTGTCACGTCATCAATGTTTCTCAGGGCGACCTGAAGAGATCGGCGTACCCATAAGTATCGATGGGGCGATGGGACCTCGTTCGGCAGAGCGGGTTCGTAAGGGATTGCGTCAAGGGTATGCGCATATCAGAAAAGAAGCCCCCCTCCTCCGCCCCACCAAGAGTGCCCGAAATGATGCGCAACCAGGCATCGCAGCGCGTTGTGCCAACGTGCCCGTGGGTCGAGGCCAACGACGGTCCTACACGAGACGCGTCACGCGTCCTATCTTCACTCGACGACTAGTCAACGCCCCAGTCCCATTTTGCAAGGGGTGCCCCGCCACCGCCGTGCGGGCGCGAGCGCTGGGAGAGCGCGCAGCGCATGCTGTGTATTCTTCCGGTCCCGCGGGGCCACCTCGTTCCGTGTATTCCGTGTATCCTCCGTGCCCCGCGCCCATCGCGTCCTTCGCGCCGTGCGCGTCATGATCATGCGTATCTTCGCGTCGTGCGCGTCCCTTGTCACGTATCCAGCGCATCTAGCGCGACCTCCGTTACTCCACGCCCAGCCCGCTGCACGTTCGTTGTGGGAGGGAGGAGCACCGCTCCGCTTCGCCCACAGCGCAGGCGCAATGGTTCCGAGGGGCGCGCAGCGTCGGCGGCGGCTGCAGCTGAAGAGGATTCATCGAAGAGCTGTCCATTGGAGACAGGTCGGATGGCCGATGCCTAGCCGCAGAAGCACGCACAGCGCCCCCTCCGACCGTCCGGCCCTCCACATCATGTTCTCCGTGCTTAGCGGGTTGCCGAACGCGGCGTCGACCTCTTCATTGTCGCGTCGTCGTCGTTGGACCACACCGCGTGGTTCTTTTGCCCGTCTCGGTGTCACTGAGCGCGTTCTGCGATCCCCCCATCAAATGCGACGTGATGCGTAGCAAGAAAGCAGGCAAGTTAGGACCACATGCGACGGCCGGTATAGAATCTGCGCCGCTGGAGAGCAGCGCAGAAGAGATGCGCACACGGGCACGCGGTACTTAGTAGCCACATAGTACCGGTTGGGGTGAGGTGGCGATATACATGGACCTCGAGGCGCGCATGAACATAGCATGGCGCTGGGATGAGAACGGCGATGCGCAGGTAGCCTGAAGTAGATAGAACGAAGATTTTTTGCGGTAGTTCAAACAGGGCCCAAGAAGGAGGTAGAATGCGGGAGATACGTCGCAGGACGGGATTGTACAACAGGGATGGCGCGATGTGTATCAATCAGCGTCATGAGGTGCGACCAAGGGGGCGGGAGAGATTCCACGGTACTGGTGCAGCATGCGCCACGGGAGAGGGAGAGAGGGAGTCGGCCTGCAGTAAATATAGCGAAGGGTCAGCGCACAGGAGTTGGGAGTGTTCGCCGTGTGGATTGCAAAGTTGATTTTGATTTGAAGCCACGTAATCTGAGTAGTCATATGACGTCATACCTTGCCGGCCCGTGAGTCCACAACGCGCGAGTCACCCACAAAGCAACTAAACGGTACGAGTGAACCACGTATGCGTCTCCTCATTCTCCGCGGGAGCGCCGCCCGCAGCGAGGCTGGGCCTCAAATACCCTTAGGCATGACGACTGACGCTCGCTGACGACGGTGAAAGTATTTTTTTACTGGAAAGTATTATTCATGATGGAACATAAAATTCGCTCCATTGTGTAGACACGCCGATATTACGTTCGCTTTCACCATGGGGTATACAGAAAACGCACAGGCTATCAGTTTGTCCCCGCACTCATATGTGTGACACGAAGGCATTCTAAAATATATTATACACCCAGTATATAGCCACGTTTCTACCCCCGCTTGAGCCACTTTTTGAACCTTGACTGTATTGTTGACTTTGCCTCAATGGACTGGTCTACTGGTCGGGGCCGCCTGCCCAGTTCTTCTTTGGTCACCGTGGTAAACTCCGACATGATGTGCACCAGCAAAGTGGGGTACTCTTTTTTCACATATCGGAAGATGCGGTCAGACATGATGCGGTAGAGTTCGCCGTTATCGCCAAAGTCCTGCAAAGAAGGGCATTAGATAAAGCTTACAGATGAATGGCCGCATACCATTTTTCGGATTTCATCCAGGACTGACTTTGGCCAGGTTGGCCAGCTGTACGCGAAAGGGGTTTGGAGCGGAGTGTAGTGCATCATCAACGCACGCAGATCGGAAGTGGGTTTTGCGCAGCCAAGAAATACATCTAGGTCCATATTTTTCTCGTCTGATAAAGAGTAATAGGCAGTTAGTGAACCATAATTGTAGCGCAAGTAGTTACTTGCCTTCCCACAAGGTTTTGAAGCGATTGGAGGCCGCGTTTTTGAACCATAATATGGTTAGATCAGTACCCATTTCAGAGATGCAAAATTCCTGTGATCTTTCCTTATCTCTCAAAAAATCGGGAAGAGATGCGTGGTGAAAGACAATCTCGTCCCACTCCGCATCACAGTGAAGGACAGATGTCAGCGGGGCCAACATACTTTCCGCATCATCTGCCGTGATGTCAAAGAAATACGCTGATGTACCCAAGTCGTTAATTGACCCAAGTATGGAGTATGCAAGTATCCCAAGCACCGCTGCAATATCTTCTACCTGTAGGAATATGTGCCGGTACAATGCGTCGAGCTCCGCGAAGGGGGTCGCGCGCCCAGCTGGGCGCAGTCCACGTACAATTTCCAGCTGCGTCGATGGATTCGAGGACGGCATGGATACGAATTTGATAACAACAGACGCGTAGACAAACTGTCCGGACGACTTGTCGACGATCTGCTGCACATGCTCTGCGGCGGGCCACTCCGGCTTGAGACGCTTGCGCTGCGGGTGGGTCAGCTTGATGTCGTCGAAGCGGTCGACAAGAAAACGTTGAATGTCCTCCTCCGCCTGGTAATTGTTGTCCAATGGGAGCTGCTTCAGGATACCACCCATGTCCCGCGCGTTGAATGCCATCTGGATCTGGGTTTCGCGACGGCTTCCGAACAGAATGACGACCGGGAGGTCTCCGTGCTGGAGCACCTTGGAAAATGTGCGGATGACGTCTATCTGAACATCGTAGCCCGTGCACTCGTCGACTCCATCGATGATGAACAGAAGTGTATCCGAGATCTGGAGACGCCGGATGGGGGTCACAATGAGCACTTCCAGCTGTGTCTCAAACGTCTGCTCAAAAATGAGGGGGTGCGATTCGATGGAGTGTACGATGAGCTCCTTTGTCTCCGGGAAGAGCTGGATGATCTGATATGCGAGAGTCGCGATGACTGGATCGATTGTGTTCCGCGTGGGATCGGCGCGGAAGAAGAAGAAACTGGCCACCTTGACTCCTCGGTGGATGCACACCTCTGCAACGGACTGGCATATCGCAGACTTCCCCGCTCCCGCGGCGCCATTGAGCCATGCGATCCACGCCTCGCGCGGAACATCCCCGACGACCCAGTTGAACAGCTCCTCCAGCACGGCCTCCCGTGTATGCGCGTGGCAGCGCGGCGGGTCGACGCGTTGCTTTGAATTGTGGAAAGCTGCTGTAGAAACGTGCTCCTGGAGTATCTGAAAGCCGTCCTTTTGAGCTAATTGCGTTTGAGACACTCGGGGGTTAGCTAGTTGCGTGGTAACTATCAGCCGTGCAGCGTACTTACTGGTTGAGTTGCTGACACTTGTGAAGTGGCCCCCATAGATCACTGGGTGATCCGCATTGCTGAAGAATTCAACAGTATCCTTTCGATGGGTGGGTCTAGAAAAGACTGGCATGGAAGTTAAGAAGGTAGTGCAGTGGATTGGGGCTGAAAGTCATGTACGAAGCTCGTGGCCCTGGGTAGCGTGGCGGCGCCTGTCAAGTAGCACAGCTTTCAACGCCGCACATTTTCGTAGTTCACGCTCATTGGTAGCTGTGCAGGTCGAACGAGAGCACAGCATTAAGGTACAGAATCATTGGATGTGCGTAAATCGTTCCGAGGATGAACATGCTACACACACGCAAGATTCAGGTCGTTTTTCACGACCTACAGACCACACCGGCGCCCGAATAGGGGAATACTGATATCGCATCTAGAAAAGAAGCTTGCTTTCCTCGCCACTGAGATGTCACGAAACGATGCGCTAGCAGGTATTGTAGTGGTCTCATGCCTATCCTCTCGCGGGTGCCTTCCCAATTATGGCCGGCAGCACTGCGTTTCCAGCCAAAAGGGCGTCTCGCGTAGCTAGATGTGGGAACGCAAAGGGCCAGCGACGCAGGGAGACGGGATGCGTCGCAACAAGCAGGCAAGTTTACAATCCATGTGACGGGAGATTTGGAGTCCACGGCGCTAGAGGGCGCAGCGTAGAAAGGGAGGTCGGATAGGCGGCTTATGACGCACAGTCTTAGGCAGAACGAGAGGCGAACGCTGTGGCTCGAACAGGGCGCGGGATGGGGCAGATGGCGGTGTTTGCATCGCGAGACAACTTGGGTAGACAATCGAAGTGTTCCTCATCGTGATGGAACTACAGGGGCAGGCTAAGTTGGCAGCGAGAAAGGGAGTCCACGGAAAAGAAGGAGGTGGTGGGTCTGCAGTGAACGAAGCGAGGGTAGTAGGTACGGACGTTTAACAGGAAGAAAGACCAAAGAAAGACCGCGGGGAGGCAATCATCATCAGAGGCTCGTTGCATAGGTGCGCGTCGCACAGACATGCAAGCGGCGCGCGGGGCGAGACTGTGCGCAGGGCCTGTGTGGCAGAGTGTGTCAGATGCGTGTGTGAGTCGTGGGCGCGAGGACAATGCGAGGAGCGACATCTAGGGGACGCGCAGGACGAGCTGGAATCGCACAGCGGGATATCGGCTTGTCTTCCAGGGGCTGCGCTCGCATCGAGGAGCGCTCGCAGATGGTAGAAGCCAAGTCAGAGCAGTGGTGTGCGGGTAGTGACTATTTGATCGAGTTAGAGTTGGGGTAGCCATCAGAGTTATAACCAAGTCATAACTAGTTACTAACTCAATAACTCTCCCACGACTGATGGCCAGGGCCGAGCTCAGCGCTGCTCAGGGCTCGAATGCTATGATTAGCCAAATGTAGCTACTTTAATATTGATGGCGTAGACTAAATATAGGTTTGGAATGTACAAGGATGCGGCGAAAGCTACTCCATGGTAGTATTTCCGCGTGTCAGGCATGAATGACTGAGTTAGACTGAGGATCACCAGTCTGCCATTCATATTGGTATGTATTTCAGTAGTTAAATTCTCCGCAATAGAATCAAAGAACCATAGAACGATACAGATACATGACCTGTGATGCAGCTGTTCTTGAATTTTCAATTGAGAGCCAGCTATAAATTGGTATGCGGATAAACAGATAAGTCCAACAGCATTCTTTTACACTTTCTGCGCAACGACTTCGCAAGAATATTGCGCCGCAGCGCAGATATGTACTGTATACTTTATTAGTAGAGTCCAATGTATTGCAATACTAGTACTATCGGATAAGCTATGGAATAGCCCGACTACCTCCAACATGTATAAAGGGGTGATTCAACAAGCAATCTATTCTTCAGAACACCCTTCTCTCCTTGGTTTCTCGTCTACAACAATGCCTCCTAAGTCAAGCAAACGAGCTGGTGGTGGCAAGAGGTTCCCCCGAAGAGAATTCAATGAGCATCCTGACGACGCTTCTGGGACCAACATGGCCGGGGCACCATCTTCGAATAAAAAATTGGTTTACCATCGTCCATGTTTTGATCAACATCTTGCGGCACTCATCGACGGCGACAACCAGGCCCTAGCCATTGGATCCATGTCTGCTGTTCGCGACCGCAGCGTCTTGGTCGACCTCTGTACGTTAATCTTCTGATATTTTCAACGAAAAGATAACTTAAATTATTGTATATTGTAGTATGGGGGAACAAGGACAACCAAACGACCTCACATACCGATACCATGGCGACCCACATCCGTGATTGTCCGTATTCTTCGGCGCACGATGTCGAGTGCGCCAAACTCTACAAACGAGGGAAGCGCCAGTTTGACGAAGACAGCATGACCCCCGGGCCGGCCCACACGGATTTTGGGACTATGGGCTCATCGTTGATTGGAGCAAGTCAGTTAACTGGTCCACTGAGCTCGGGTGAGTTGTATTGGACTCAAGTGTGTATAATATCTGACACGCAATTTAGGCGCYGGAAGAACATCGACGTCTGACGTCAGTCTCACCCCCTCGGACTCGGTTTCATTCACCGGCGGCCCCCGCCACCCTGCTTTGACCYGCACTGCCAGTGCATCGAACCTTCGTCGTGTCTCGTCTCCCGGAATTACACCCGACATGCTTCCGCCCCAAGTCAACTCTATCTTCTGGACCGCAGCCAAGTACCGGCGCTTCGAACACCTCGTCCTTCGACTCACGGCCTCGGCCGGATTTCCGTTGTCTTGGGTCGAGAACCCAGAGTGGCAGCTACTCCGCGAGGAGTTTATTTATGGATCGCCGTCTATTTCAAGAAAGGTACTCTCCACGCGGATACTCCGGGAGGTGGTCGATGAATTTAGGGCGCTTGCCAAGGAGAATGTGCAGGGAAAGGATGTGACACTACAGTCAGATGGTTGGACTGGAATCAACAATCGACATTTGCTAGCTTTCATGATCACCTGTGATAAACGCGTATGTATTGTGATCTTCTGAATATTTCCTCGCTGAAACTAGATTTTTATTTTTAGGTGCTTACGCACAGTGTCCACGATTCGACCAAGGATCGCAAGACTGCCGAGAACCTTTTGTGTGAACTCGAGAAAGTCTACAGCAGCCTCCAAGACCCGATGACTTGGTGCACTGTTGTTGCCGGCCTGGTCACGGATGCCTCAGGCGAGGCGCGAAAGGCCCGGCGTCTGTTTTTGGTGAAGCACCCCCAAGTGATCGTGTTGGACTGCTATTCCCATCAAGTGAGCTCTATTCTCCAAAATATATTCTTATTCTGATAATATTCAGATCAACCTGGTTGTCGGTGATTTCTTCAAGTCACGCTCGCCGTTGTTGCGCTTTACGGAACGCGCGGGTGAACTCATCACTTGGCTCCGGTCGAAAACTCGGATTCTTGGAAACCTCACGCGCTCTGTAATTCGCGCGGTTCTTACACGCTGGACTGCCCATTACATGGCATATCGACGTCTCCTACAGCTCTACCCGACACTGCGATCAATTCTTTTTGCAGATGCCTCCCGCCCCGACGAGCTCAAGGTTTTGGTATCCGGTGATGCTAAGGCACGTGAGAAGGCTGAGGAGATGGTGAAGATAATCGAGAATCCATCGTTCTGGCACGCTATTGCTTTGTACGTCCTGCCATTGTAATAAATGACTTGTAATTCCAAGATTTAAATGTAATTGTATTTGTGTATCATATGCAGGATCACTCGCTATCTGGAGCCTTTAGCAATTGCAGCGAACATCACCCAAGCATCATTCTGCCGGCTCGATCAGGTTCTTCTTACATTCGGGTTCCTTGTCATGAGGTACAAAGACGAGAAGATGAATCAGGACGAAATCGGCCGGTCGGCAATCATCAAGAGCTTAGAGACTCGTTGGTCCAAATGCGATCAGGAAGTTTTTGTGGCAGCCGTCATTGTCAACCCCTTCTATCAGACACTCCCGTTCAACGTTAATGATGGGGAATTCTCACTATGGCTCACCCGCGCAGAACTCCGCGCCCTGTTTTCTCGTTTATTCCGCCGATTTTTTCAGAGAGAGCCACCTCCCGAGTTCTTTACCGACATGGTGGACTTTCTTTCGGCAACGGGAAAATTCCGCAGGCTTCGCGAACAGGTGACCTTTGATCTTGAGCAAGCATCGCAAAGGGTGCGTTTCGAAATTTCCATATATTAAACATCTGTCGCTCCTTTTTAATCTACCTTACAGAGAGAGCAGGTGGACCCCCTCGATACTCTGTCATCATTCTCAATCCCAGGACGACCTGACCTCGACAGTCCCTTTATGCTCTTTGCTCGAAGGTTGCTCTCTGTTTCAGCAAACTCGGCAAGCTGCGAGCGCTTATTCAGYGTTTTCGGCACCATCCTCACAAAGCTCCGGAATCGAACTGGAAACACAACACTTACCAACCTTAGCGAGATCAAGATGCACATCCGGGATGAACACAACGCGAAGGGAGGGAAATCCCGACTGAAGAGGCAATTTCAGGCTCAAGCGCCATCCGCCGCCGATCCCAATCTTCCACCCGCTGGGTCTGCCACATCTCGCGTAGATGCTAACAATCAGCTTGAATCTACGATCAATAGTGAGTCATACGTTGATCATATCAGAGTTCAGACATTTCTTATTTACTTCATGGTTTATAGATATCTTTGCACAGGCCTTGGTTTATCGGCTACCACTTCCGGATTCTGAACCGTCTGAGTCCTCCCCTCTCACTGGTGAATTTGCTGCCTTAGTTGCCCAGCACCGTCAAATGCTCGAGGATGACGACGAAGACAACCTGCCGACCCAAGTTTCAGATGAGTGGAGAACATTGTCATTGGAGCAATTGTTTGATTTTTCTTCGAATCTATGGGTAACTCGCTATGCTAATTTTGCGAACTTTACCTTTGATGAAGAACTGGAACTGTACGACTTATTGGAGTTGGATGCTGATGGCGATCTTGACCCAGAATTTGATGCGACCACCGAGGACATTCTTTCGGGCTGATAGCTACTTTTTTTCCTTATGAATATTGTAAATGTACTACGAATTGGCTGCAAACGCGACTGTTTTCCCTCTGGATCAATGCACCGGCCCACAGCCCTGTGGCTATGTGATAACCCATCACTAGAGTTAATTATAACTACTAACTAGTTAATAACTCGCCGTAACTTTCGGCAAGTTACCTAACTTCGGCGTAACTCGCACATCACTGAGTCAGAGGTAGCTTTGAATTTTGAAGCCACGTAACCTATCGTTATGACGTCATACCTACGTCGCCGGCCCGAGAATAACTGCGCGGTGGTCTCCTGTTGTTTCCTGTCGCCAGCGGCGTACTATAAAAGTGCGCTCGCACTTTTCGACTGATATAGTGCGCGATTACTGACCTGGTATCGCAGTACGCCACGTTCGTCGCATGGGCGCTACTGAGCGAGTACCAAACGATGGGCGCGCAGCAGCGCCGCTCGCGCTGAACTCGGCCGCCGCAATCTCGGACCAATACCCAGATGGGCGCGCGTCATATTACTTCAAAGGTCACTGGCATCCGATCATACGCGCGTACTTCGACACACGCTTCGACAGACCTGGGAATTGGGCGCCTATCCGGCGTCTAAGTAATATATGGAACTTGCGCTAGAACAGATTTGTACGTACCCGAAACTGAGTCCAGAGCCTTAGAGGAGATTAAAGGTGTCCGTTCCACGTCCCAGCGGCTGGAGCTTGAACGTTGAATTCGGAAGCGCAAGTTATTGACCTCACACAGAGCATCCTCCGTCGCCCAGAAGATATCCACACGGACAGAAGTACGCCTTTGAATGCCGACAATATCTTTCTGCCCACAAGAACCAAGACATAGAGCGAACTTGACTATTTATACAGAAATATATCTCACATCTGCCGCTATTCACAGACGCGGAGTATATCCACCACTGCTATGAATCGGCTCATTATTCGACCAACAGTTGTGCCATCCTATTGGTGCACCAATATTCTATTCCGATTTACTGCTGGGTGCGTGACGAGCGCATTTAACATTGGTTCGTCCATGCTAGTAGCCCAATAAAAGGGAAATTTGCCTCACTAAGTCTGTTCTTACTTGACCTAGGCTCTTTCTCCTCCTTCGGCTGCTGAGAACGCGTAATAAGTGGCGAAGACTCTTCATAGCTCCAGATCATTTGAATCACGTCATGTATTGCATCTAAAGGTGATGAAACGCGTCGACAGTGACACCAACTTTATGAGGGGAATGAGACCCGCTCGGATTGCTGGAGCAACGGATGAACAAATAATAACATCCCTTCTCTCCGTCCGTACTTCTCATCCTCTTTGAATGCTGAATCATCTGCCCGTGGGGCCCGTAGACCGTGGTATACGCGTATCCTCACAGTTACCCTCCACCACGGCGTCGCGGCTATCCGCCGTTGATTATAAGTACGTAAGTCGATCCGAGGGCGTACAACATAAACGCCTGCCTGGAATTTTTTTTCAGCGCATGATATATAATGTACTGTTCTCCGCGTACAAGTGTTGACGGACCAAGAAGATAAATAGGCGCTTGCTGACCGTTGGGCGCTTGATTGCCGGTAAAGATGCCGGGCCGTCCATCCGCGAGGTAATATCCTGCGATCCTGCTGCGATCCCGGAGACCCCGCTCGGGCGGCGGAGACATAAATGGGCGTACCGCATGGCATCAAATGACAGCAATGCTTCACGCAGTACGTGTGTCATTCCGTCCTCGCCCCTGCCAGCTCTTCGCGCAGCTTCGAAGCGACAGCTGTCGACTGTCGCCCCAGCGCAATCTTTAGGTATCGGTTATTTTGAGGACACATGCTATGTGGCACACCAGGGTTGTTAACAAAGTAACTTGAAAAATTAACTTGCGCCTGCACAAGTTAGCTTGCGCTAACTTTTTGGCGGGACAAGTTAAATTGCGCCAAGTTCGCACGTGAACTTGGTGAAATTTCGAGGTAACTTGCGAGGTAACTGGCCATTATTTCATGGTACATGGTAGTTTTGAGTTACCGTTNCCATCACTAGAGTTAATTATAACTACTAACTAGTTAATAACTCGCCGTAACTTTCGGCAAGTTACCTAACTTCGGCGTAACTCGCACATCACTGAGTCAGAGGTAGCTTTGAATTTTGAAGCCACGTAACCTATCGTTATGACGTCATACCTACGTCGCCGGCCCGAGAATAACTGCGCGGTGGTCTCCTGTTGTTTCCTGTCGCCAGCGGCGTACTATAAAAGTGCGCTCGCACTTTTCGACTGATATAGTGCGCGATTACTGACCTGGTATCGCAGTACGCCACGTTCGTCGCATGGGCGCTACTGAGCGAGTACCAAACGATGGGCGCGCAGCAGCGCCGCTCGCGCTGAACTCGGCCGCCGCAATCTCGGACCAATACCCAGATGGGCGCGCGTCATATTACTTCAAAGGTCACTGGCATCCGATCATACGCGCGTACTTCGACACACGCTTCGACAGACCTGGGAATTGGGCGCCTATCCGGCGTCTAAGTAATATATGGAACTTGCGCTAGAACAGATTTGTACGTACCCGAAACTGAGTCCAGAGCCTTAGAGGAGATTAAAGGTGTCCGTTCCACGTCCCAGCGGCTGGAGCTTGAACGTTGAATTCGGAAGCGCAAGTTATTGACCTCACACAGAGCATCCTCCGTCGCCCAGAAGATATCCACACGGACAGAAGTACGCCTTTGAATGCCGACAATATCTTTCTGCCCACAAGAACCAAGACATAGAGCGAACTTGACTATTTATACAGAAATATATCTCACATCTGCCGCTATTCACAGACGCGGAGTATATCCACCACTGCTATGAATCGGCTCATTATTCGACCAACAGTTGTGCCATCCTATTGGTGCACCAATATTCTATTCCGATTTACTGCTGGGTGCGTGACGAGCGCATTTAACATTGGTTCGTCCATGCTAGTAGCCCAATAAAAGGGAAATTTGCCTCACTAAGTCTGTTCTTACTTGACCTAGGCTCTTTCTCCTCCTTCGGCTGCTGAGAACGCGTAATAAGTGGCGAAGACTCTTCATAGCTCCAGATCATTTGAATCACGTCATGTATTGCATCTAAAGGTGATGAAACGCGTCGACAGTGACACCAACTTTATGAGGGGAATGAGACCCGCTCGGATTGCTGGAGCAACGGATGAACAAATAATAACATCCCTTCTCTCCGTCCGTACTTCTCATCCTCTTTGAATGCTGAATCATCTGCCCGTGGGGCCCGTAGACCGTGGTATACGCGTATCCTCACAGTTACCCTCCACCACGGCGTCGCGGCTATCCGCCGTTGATTATAAGTACGTAAGTCGATCCGAGGGCGTACAACATAAACGCCTGCCTGGAATTTTTTTTCAGCGCATGATATATAATGTACTGTTCTCCGCGTACAAGTGTTGACGGACCAAGAAGATAAATAGGCGCTTGCTGACCGTTGGGCGCTTGATTGCCGGTAAAGATGCCGGGCCGTCCATCCGCGAGGTAATATCCTGCGATCCTGCTGCGATCCCGGAGACCCCGCTCGGGCGGCGGAGACATAAATGGGCGTACCGCATGGCATCAAATGACAGCAATGCTTCACGCAGTACGTGTGTCATTCCGTCCTCGCCCCTGCCAGCTCTTCGCGCAGCTTCGAAGCGACAGCTGTCGACTGTCGCCCCAGCGCAATCTTTAGGTATCGGTTATTTTGAGGACACATGCTATGTGGCACACCAGGGTTGTTAACAAAGTAACTTGAAAAATTAACTTGCGCCTGCACAAGTTAGCTTGCGCTAACTTTTTGGCGGGACAAGTTAAATTGCGCCAAGTTCGCACGTGAACTTGGTGAAATTTCGAGGTAACTTGCGAGGTAACTGGCCATTATTTCATGGTACATGGTAGTTTTGAGTTACCGTTTTCGCTATTGATGACAGGACATCCACCCTGGCGAATTCACACGGCCTCCATCATGCTCTCAGCACTGACCTGGTTACGCACGGCTATTCACAAGCAGTGGATACTCAAATAAATAATGTAGGCTCCGAATAGTATTGAAAAAGAGTATGTTTTATACGTTTTACATAATATCGGTCCCTACGCACTGAGCTATGACATGAATTAGCGCCGGAATCTACACATTGCCAGGCACAGCGGTAAATTAAGTGTCTCGTCGAGGCTACTTACTAGAGTGCAACTTGTAGGGGCTTCAATTAAGTATTTGAGATATCGGCCTTCCAAGAGAATGAGGGTGTTGACGCCAGGTCTTCGGCGATGTCTTTGGTGTGGGAAAAGGGAAAACGGCGTGCAGTGGGCGCGCGGGCGTGCGTAGGCGTGCACGAGCGTGCATATTCCCACGCTCTCCCAAGTACATTATCCATCGAGTAAGTCGTGCAAAATCTGCACGAGCCAACGTCTCGTTCCAGTAGTAGGTTATACACTTTATGTACATACAAATGTCTCAATTTACATTATTGAAAGCTAATTTTCGAGTGTCGGATTCTGTAATACTTATAAGTCGTACTTAAAAGCTAACTTCAAGCTAACTTGTACGTAGCAAGTTCGCTACATGATACATTAACGTGTACAATTACCACCACAAGTTAGCAAGTTAGCTTGCTGACGTACCGCTAACATATGCAAGCACGAATAAAGATATGATAATTTAAGAAAGCAAATATAATAGAGCATTTCAGAGGACTGGAGGGTAAGAATGTCTCTGCGGCGGCCGCGGGACTCAATGTGCAAAATACCCAAGTAATGTACGCGCGCATCATACTCCGAGATGAAGGGCAGAAAATGGTGTTACATGGACATTGAGCACAAAGAGGAAGAATTGAATCACGCACCCGTCATCTAAGATCTTGCCATGAAAGGAGTTGAGTTGTCTGCAGATCTTGAAGATATGTCGCTCGACGCTTGTGCAGTGTGCTGAGACTCGAAYGCATTTCCACACAAGGATCCACCGCGATGCRTGCGACCAGGTCGAGGASGACATACTGTATTACCCGGGTATCTTTTTAGCCGCGCAGACTGGGATAATATTTATTCAGAAACAAGTACGCACAGAGATCAATAATTGACATCTGCGAGCGATGCCTATGGATAACTATGGTCCAASGTCACTTCAGATGTATTCAGGTAATGATTAATGCTATACTACTTGCCCCATACCTTGGAAACCGACAACTATTATAATATACACTATACAGTACCACAGTATTACTGGTGAGAGGCATGGGCCTCTACGTACGGCACACGTTGGGCGCACGTTACAAGTTAGATTTGCGCCTGCGTGGGAATAAGTTCGCCTGCACCGGCAACTCGGCATTTGCAGCGCAATAAGTTAGCACGCTCGTCAAATAAGTTACTTTTTTGACAATCGCACACCAGTGGTGGGTGCGCGTGGATTTGCGAACATAGCGAAGTTATCAGCTTATCAAGTGGACAGAAATCGTAAAATATGCTACACTTTACATTCCTTCAAGTTAGGTGAGTTGAAGACGGAAGAAGCAACGTAAACCGTAAATTTTGAGCACATTAAATAAGCTAACGTCCAGTTAAAGCCATGAAATAATAAAACTGTGCGAGGTCCGTAATCATAGTCCTCCAATCTCGCGAGAGCACTCTACATTGTGTTCAGGGTAAGGACGAGGCCAAAGAGCCCTGCCAACACCGACAAAGAGATCGCGTGCAGCGAATAGCCCATGGACGAGGAAGTGCCCGATGGGGTTGTGCTCGGAGTCTGGGTTACTACCACGAAGGTGGTGGAACCGCTGATGACCGATTCTATGCTGGTAGTGACGGGGGTAGCAGTGGTCGAGGGAGTCGAACTTCCAGTTGTTGAGCTAATCAATAGCGTCTTTAAATACCAAAAAGAATGAAAGAATGTGTATAACTTACTTTGAGAATACCGTTATGTATCTGATCTCAAAGTATGCATCGTCGAATGTCGAAGCGATCGGGACGACGTCAGTACACTGAGGCGCGACAGCTGCGCATGTGGTCCAAACGTCCACAGCGAAGTTCCCACAGACATTTATATCCTAACGAGTCATGAGGCATGAGCAGCCAGCCAAGCAACAAAAATAATGGAAACTCAACGAGAATCATAGTCTGGGGGCCAAAGAATTTGGTCGTGTCGCATGTCGACTCGGGGTAGAAAGCAGTCGGCGTGCCCCAGCCAGAGGGATTCGGGTTGGGGGTCGGGAGATCCGCGGGGATCGATGAGCGCGGGAAGAACCAAATCTGAATACCTGCGTCGTTCCACAGCATGGCGAAGGCTCCTCCACCATTGTTCGCGAATCCGGAGCCATAGGAGAGTGTACTGTCGGTGACCTTGCACCCTTCGTCGAACGCCGTTGCGTTGAAGCAGTCCGTGGAGACGAGGTCGCCGGTGATCGCGACCTGGCTAGAGGCCATGCATCCGTCCGTCGTGTGCAGTGAGTACGCGTTGTTGGTGGCGAGGTTGACGTTCTCGACGATGTCGATTTCGCCGAGTGATGGCCAATTTGCACCTCCAGTAAACCAGAATGCAGGCCAGACAGCGCACTAGATGGGAAGGGAGTGTTAAATTGCATGAATACGGATATATAGAGGACTGACCCCGAACGGCATGTGTATCGCGTCCATTATCACCAAAGTTCCTGGTGTTATTTGCTCCTTACTCAAGAGCTGCAGACTGTTCCTCACGAAGCTGGCGTTGCCTACGCCACTGGTGAAATTGTCCGTTTTCACGATGACGTTTCCGACTGAGTTAACGAAGAGGAGGTTTTGTTGTTGGGCGAAAGCCTGGTCCGTATAATTGACGACACCTAGGAAATCTGTTAATGAATGAATACAGCCTTCGCTGAAAGTTGACGCACCTTCATTTCCGGCATTACCAAAGAAGTCTGTCACGTCGTTTCCAACTTTGTAGTTCCACAAGTCAAAACTAGGCGCCAAGAAACGAGTCGGGACAATCAGTCAACATATTCTCTTCTGAAGTCGTGGGACGTACAATGCGGAGCCGCTGTAGTTGTTAGCCAGCTGCATCTGCTGGGCCAGGGTGGACCCGAAAAGAGTGGCGAGGGCTATAAAGCGCATCATCCTCGAGCTTGGGTATGGGGAGGGGGAGGGGGAGGGGGAGAGGTGAGGGATGGGAACGAGCACAACAACACTTGGAAACGTGGTGTGATGCCTGTCAGTTGTAAAATCCGCCTGGCTCGGCAGGGGTATAAATAAACAACGTCCTCGGTCGCAGCCTATGTATGGAGCTATAAATAGACGATGTCGGCCATTATTCCCCATGCCCACTGCCCAGGGGCATGTGTGGACGGATGGACCGATCGTCTGAGCGCCGAGAGTCTCAAATGAGTCACCGTGTCATGGGGTTGAAATACATATGCAGTGTATGACCTTGCACTTGAGCTGGTATCGACGTCAAAAAAAAATGACGAAGGGGTTGCGCGCCGGCACGGCCTGCGCATGCCACGAGGCCTTTGATCAAGGGCCTGCTTTGCTTCGACTCTGATTCTGATTCTTACCTTAAGTATAGCATAATCCCGGATGGTTGCCGTAGGGAAGCAGGATCCAGTGAAATGGTATAACGTACAGACGATGGTATTCTGTACTTCAACAATGCTTTACGCATCAAGTTCACTATTGTAAAGTACTTAGTATGAGCTATCGAATACACGTACCTCAGCTATAAAAAAGCTGTAAAGCTACGCAGACAGGTTCGTTCCCTGTCAAATGGGACTCATATCTTGTCTGAGAACAGTCGTATATCGCTTTGGCTACAGCATTCACGAGTGCTTATAAAATCCAAATGAACAGTATAAATTGAAAATGGGCCGCACATAATCGGATTCGCAATGCTGCAAGTTGGGATTTTCCTTATTCTTCGGATGCCCTCTTGATTTTCAATGTGGAGAGGTGGGAGATGATCGATGATTCTCAGATTTCACAAACATATTGAGGCCGCTCAAATATCGCTACCAAGCTTCGTGTCTAAAGCAAACTTGAAGCGCGGGCGCCTAATGTACCATTACAGAAAGGGCCATACCTGGGCACTGTATTAGTGCCACATTAAGTGCTTAGATTGAGGTATAAAATGGCTATGAATTTCACCAACTTAGTTTCCCAAAATTTTACCCACAACAGCTGCAGTAGACCCCTTCCCTAGGCCGTGATTCCTCTCAAAAACTACATCTGCTGGGCGCGATGGCTTATAATCCAAAACGTGTGGCTGGTACTTGGACACTTACGGCACACCGGTTTCGACTTGTGAAGTCCAACCGTAGAAATATTTCTTCCTGTTCAATTACTCCAGTTGCTCCCTGTTACGATATTCCTGTCGCGCACAATTTCTCTTTAGGTGAGGGATATCATATATGCCTTGGATCGTGGTCGCAATTATTCATTGGAAAAATAGTGACGCCTACAAACTCTGAAATTGTGGATCCCGAAATCAAGACGAGAAAGTGGGACGTCGCCATTGGACCCGTCCTTCATGAAACAAATCAACGTCGGGCTATCTCCACTCCCCCCAAAATCGATAAATATCCCAACTGCACGCACGGCGGACCACTTCAGATCAAATACGGCTATTACAGTAGCCGCGTACGCTCATATAGCTGCGCCATTCCGACAGAATCACAATCTCCCTCAATAAATCCTGAGGTATTCGTCGACGCAAGCAACCTCGGAATTGGACTTATTTTCGGTTCCCGCTGGCTAGCTTGGAAGTTCAACCATGCCAGCCCCTGTATCCCTCGCAATATGGGCTGCATCGACAATTCTTGGTCTGAACTTGTTGCTGTAGAACTCGGCGTGCGTACCCTCATCGCTGCCGGGTTCCGTTCCACGACGGTGCGGATGAGGTCAGACAACACCAGCGTGGTGAGTGCGCTTAAAAGCCGTACGTGGGGGAATATAGATAGGTTGACGTGCGTGCTCGCGCGAATTGTGGAGCTATGCGACGCGTACGAACTGGATATAAGGCCAAAGTACGTAGAAGGTGGGAAGAATCCCGCAGACGCGCCATCGCGTGGTCGATTTCCGCCTCTGGATAAATTGTTAATTCTTGCGCCGTCCATTCCTCTGCAATTAGAGGGCATTATCAGTCTTTGTGAGAGAAGCTATAGTTCTATGTCTTTGAAGTGAACTACTTACGTACTTCTTGTGATTCTGTAGTGACTGATGCCGTCTCCCGAGTCTAATCATACCGTAAACTTGTTCGAGGTGATAAGTTTGTATATCCATATTCTTGACATTTGAGTATCGCCAGGCTTGGTTAAATGACAGTATCATAGAAGACAGTTGCCATTTTGTTTTGATTCGCCGATGTCTTCGTCAATTTAAAAGGGGTACGCAACGAGGTCTGCGCCCGGGCCAGTGGAGAGTCCTTTGATGTTCTACTTTGCATACATACAGTTTATGCCTTGTGCGAAAGTGGCGTCCAAGCGGTGGTCGCCGACGTCGCCGAGCCATGGCCGGAGAACGGCCCGTCTCCAATTATTCCCACGATAGGACTATTTGGGCCTGGTTAGGGTTTGCTCATCTGTGTCTACGACCGTGACCACCGTATCCAGTGGTGTGCGGGTAGTGACTATTTGATCGAGTTAGAGTTGGGGTAGCCATCAGAGTTATAACCAAGTCATAACTAGTTACTAACTCAATAACTCTCCCACGACTGATGGCCAGGGCCGAGCTCAGCGCTGCTCAGGGCTCGAATGCTATGATTAGCCAAATGTAGCTACTTTAATATTGATGGCGTAGACTAAATATAGGTTTGGAATGTACAAGGATGCGGCGAAAGCTACTCCATGGTAGTATTTCCGCGTGTCAGGCATGAATGACTGAGTTAGACTGAGGATCACCAGTCTGCCATTCATATTGGTATGTATTTCAGTAGTTAAATTCTCCGCAATAGAATCAAAGAACCATAGAACGATACAGATACATGACCTGTGATGCAGCTGTTCTTGAATTTTCAATTGAGAGCCAGCTATAAATTGGTATGCGGATAAACAGATAAGTCCAACAGCATTCTTTTACACTTTCTGCGCAACGACTTCGCAAGAATATTGCGCCGCAGCGCAGATATGTACTGTATACTTTATTAGTAGAGTCCAATGTATTGCAATACTAGTACTATCGGATAAGCTATGGAATAGCCCGACTACCTCCAACATGTATAAAGGGGTGATTCAACAAGCAATCTATTCTTCAGAACACCCTTCTCTCCTTGGTTTCTCGTCTACAACAATGCCTCCTAAGTCAAGCAAACGAGCTGGTGGTGGCAAGAGGTTCCCCCGAAGAGAATTCAATGAGCATCCTGACGACGCTTCTGGGACCAACATGGCCGGGGCACCATCTTCGAATAAAAAATTGGTTTACCATCGTCCATGTTTTGATCAACATCTTGCGGCACTCATCGACGGCGACAACCAGGCCCTAGCCATTGGATCCATGTCTGCTGTTCGCGACCGCAGCGTCTTGGTCGACCTCTGTACGTTAATCTTCTGATATTTTCAACGAAAAGATAACTTAAATTATTGTATATTGTAGTATGGGGGAACAAGGACAACCAAACGACCTCACATACCGATACCATGGCGACCCACATCCGTGATTGTCCGTATTCTTCGGCGCACGATGTCGAGTGCGCCAAACTCTACAAACGAGGGAAGCGCCAGTTTGACGAAGACAGCATGACCCCCGGGCCGGCCCACACGGATTTTGGGACTATGGGCTCATCGTTGATTGGAGCAAGTCAGTTAACTGGTCCACTGAGCTCGGGTGAGTTGTATTGGACTCAAGTGTGTATAATATCTGACACGCAATTTAGGCGCYGGAAGAACATCGACGTCTGACGTCAGTCTCACCCCCTCGGACTCGGTTTCATTCACCGGCGGCCCCCGCCACCCTGCTTTGACCYGCACTGCCAGTGCATCGAACCTTCGTCGTGTCTCGTCTCCCGGAATTACACCCGACATGCTTCCGCCCCAAGTCAACTCTATCTTCTGGACCGCAGCCAAGTACCGGCGCTTCGAACACCTCGTCCTTCGACTCACGGCCTCGGCCGGATTTCCGTTGTCTTGGGTCGAGAACCCAGAGTGGCAGCTACTCCGCGAGGAGTTTATTTATGGATCGCCGTCTATTTCAAGAAAGGTACTCTCCACGCGGATACTCCGGGAGGTGGTCGATGAATTTAGGGCGCTTGCCAAGGAGAATGTGCAGGGAAAGGATGTGACACTACAGTCAGATGGTTGGACTGGAATCAACAATCGACATTTGCTAGCTTTCATGATCACCTGTGATAAACGCGTATGTATTGTGATCTTCTGAATATTTCCTCGCTGAAACTAGATTTTTATTTTTAGGTGCTTACGCACAGTGTCCACGATTCGACCAAGGATCGCAAGACTGCCGAGAACCTTTTGTGTGAACTCGAGAAAGTCTACAGCAGCCTCCAAGACCCGATGACTTGGTGCACTGTTGTTGCCGGCCTGGTCACGGATGCCTCAGGCGAGGCGCGAAAGGCCCGGCGTCTGTTTTTGGTGAAGCACCCCCAAGTGATCGTGTTGGACTGCTATTCCCATCAAGTGAGCTCTATTCTCCAAAATATATTCTTATTCTGATAATATTCAGATCAACCTGGTTGTCGGTGATTTCTTCAAGTCACGCTCGCCGTTGTTGCGCTTTACGGAACGCGCGGGTGAACTCATCACTTGGCTCCGGTCGAAAACTCGGATTCTTGGAAACCTCACGCGCTCTGTAATTCGCGCGGTTCTTACACGCTGGACTGCCCATTACATGGCATATCGACGTCTCCTACAGCTCTACCCGACACTGCGATCAATTCTTTTTGCAGATGCCTCCCGCCCCGACGAGCTCAAGGTTTTGGTATCCGGTGATGCTAAGGCACGTGAGAAGGCTGAGGAGATGGTGAAGATAATCGAGAATCCATCGTTCTGGCACGCTATTGCTTTGTACGTCCTGCCATTGTAATAAATGACTTGTAATTCCAAGATTTAAATGTAATTGTATTTGTGTATCATATGCAGGATCACTCGCTATCTGGAGCCTTTAGCAATTGCAGCGAACATCACCCAAGCATCATTCTGCCGGCTCGATCAGGTTCTTCTTACATTCGGGTTCCTTGTCATGAGGTACAAAGACGAGAAGATGAATCAGGACGAAATCGGCCGGTCGGCAATCATCAAGAGCTTAGAGACTCGTTGGTCCAAATGCGATCAGGAAGTTTTTGTGGCAGCCGTCATTGTCAACCCCTTCTATCAGACACTCCCGTTCAACGTTAATGATGGGGAATTCTCACTATGGCTCACCCGCGCAGAACTCCGCGCCCTGTTTTCTCGTTTATTCCGCCGATTTTTTCAGAGAGAGCCACCTCCCGAGTTCTTTACCGACATGGTGGACTTTCTTTCGGCAACGGGAAAATTCCGCAGGCTTCGCGAACAGGTGACCTTTGATCTTGAGCAAGCATCGCAAAGGGTGCGTTTCGAAATTTCCATATATTAAACATCTGTCGCTCCTTTTTAATCTACCTTACAGAGAGAGCAGGTGGACCCCCTCGATACTCTGTCATCATTCTCAATCCCAGGACGACCTGACCTCGACAGTCCCTTTATGCTCTTTGCTCGAAGGTTGCTCTCTGTTTCAGCAAACTCGGCAAGCTGCGAGCGCTTATTCAGYGTTTTCGGCACCATCCTCACAAAGCTCCGGAATCGAACTGGAAACACAACACTTACCAACCTTAGCGAGATCAAGATGCACATCCGGGATGAACACAACGCGAAGGGAGGGAAATCCCGACTGAAGAGGCAATTTCAGGCTCAAGCGCCATCCGCCGCCGATCCCAATCTTCCACCCGCTGGGTCTGCCACATCTCGCGTAGATGCTAACAATCAGCTTGAATCTACGATCAATAGTGAGTCATACGTTGATCATATCAGAGTTCAGACATTTCTTATTTACTTCATGGTTTATAGATATCTTTGCACAGGCCTTGGTTTATCGGCTACCACTTCCGGATTCTGAACCGTCTGAGTCCTCCCCTCTCACTGGTGAATTTGCTGCCTTAGTTGCCCAGCACCGTCAAATGCTCGAGGATGACGACGAAGACAACCTGCCGACCCAAGTTTCAGATGAGTGGAGAACATTGTCATTGGAGCAATTGTTTGATTTTTCTTCGAATCTATGGGTAACTCGCTATGCTAATTTTGCGAACTTTACCTTTGATGAAGAACTGGAACTGTACGACTTATTGGAGTTGGATGCTGATGGCGATCTTGACCCAGAATTTGATGCGACCACCGAGGACATTCTTTCGGGCTGATAGCTACTTTTTTTCCTTATGAATATTGTAAATGTACTACGAATTGGCTGCAAACGCGACTGTTTTCCCTCTGGATCAATGCACCGGCCCACAGCCCTGTGGCTATGTGATAACCCATCACTAGAGTTAATTATAACTACTAACTAGTTAATAACTCGCCGTAACTTTCGGCAAGTTACCTAACTTCGGCGTAACTCGCACATCACTGANCCATCACTAGAGTTAATTATAACTACTAACTAGTTAATAACTCGCCGTAACTTTCGGCAAGTTACCTAACTTCGGCGTAACTCGCACATCACTGACCGTATCTGCACCTATCTGTATCCATGTCCCTCTATCACGCCTTCCTCTCTGCGCCTTTCACCGAAATGAATATATTTGTCCAAACTTAGAGACTGTGGGATAAACTCCCACTCAGGCCCTCTCATTTCTTTGACTTGCTCAGACCAGCTTGCGACTCCGAGGTTCGACGCTCCTGATACGACTTCGCACGACTTCGAGAAATTGCCCCAGTAGGCTCCTCCTGCGCATTTCTACTTACATAGGATGACCACGAGTACCACATCTTTATATTTATCGCGAAGCCAACATTCGGTTGACATGTCGACGCTGATGAATGCTGAAATGCCTGGAAATTGAGGCCTGTTCGTCTTGCGCAACGATTGTCCCATCTGAATCAGCCTGGGCACAGCAGGCATGTGATTTTTTATCGTCTTGTCTACCCCAAGTATAACGTATGGTTGACCGCAACAGGATCTCTACAGGGACGCGGCGGAAGCTAGGCCGTAGGCAAGATTAGGACTACACCTCACTCCAATTCAAGTTCAACTTACGGGGAACCAGCGCGGCGCTGGGTCGGCGTCATACTGACATTCACCGGGTTCACCGCAATTCCGTAGACCAATACTTCGGCCCTTCCTCGATATGTATGGCGTACGCTGGCTGTGAGAATCAGATGCTCACCCGCCCATCTACTCGCGTCAGATTAGGAGGCGATCATGCGGCGTGGCATGGAGTGGGCCATTCTGTTCACATATATGTGCGTCGTTTTCCAGTCTGTCTGACTTTCCTTCCCATCTGTTCTTATTCAACGGCTCGATTGCAACAGGTTCTAGGACACCCTCAATCTCCTTTCTCAGCTCTGAATCCCGCGAGGCGTTTCAGTGTTCGATTTTCCTTTCGACCGTCCCTCATAAACCGAACTCAACTGTAACTGTCTACGAACATTTGCCAGACCCCTCATCCATACACCAATTGCCTGTCTAACGATTACTCGTCTCCACCTTCTTCGCCCCGCGGATATTGTACGCTACGGCAGTATGCTCTCTCCGCACCTTACTTTCTCCGATACAGTTTTCAATGGAGATGAACCGTCGCGTATCAGCGGATCACACCGATTAAACAAGGCCGACTTTGAACCTATACCGACATCATTGAGTTCAGGCCAGTCAGAGGCGCGGCAACAACGTAGTCAACGGAGTCATGGTTTTCACCAAACGGATCTACAAGGCCCGTCTTTTCATATTTCGCCCTCTCGTGCAACTGCGTTTCCAGACACGCCCGCCAATGGAAAAGACATCGCGACCAGAAGAGCCCACAATGCTGTTCAACCTATCGCACGTCTCAGTGCGGACATCCTCGAATATCTCTTTCTACTTGGAGTGTCTCTCGCTTCCACCTCGGGATTACGCCGTACCTCCTGCCCCACGCACTCGTCTACCTCAGCCCATCACCGGGAGTCGCCAACACGGACAATACTGACCTATGCCCAACTCACTTCCTCTCTACGGCACACCGCGCTCTCTTCTCCACGCCTTTGGGCGCGTCTGGTCGACTTCGAGCACGCATCATCGCGATGGACTGATGAGCTCCTTCGACGGTCGGCGAGCGTAGGCTTGCAGGTAGTATTTCAGTGGTCCAAGGCACTAGGGTCGTTTCATTCGCCCCACGATACGAACAGCGGCGCCCTGGTTCACGAAAGTCGTGGACGCATAGCGAAGAAGGCGAGGCTGGAAAGCATGCTGCGCTGCGAAGTACTCGAGCGGGCACGAAGTATTGGCGCCGCAGTTCCTGCGCCATACTTCGCCGATGTGCTTCTGGACACTCTTGCTGGAATGAAGGATGGTGTTGGAACGCGGACGCTGGACCGGTTGAAGACCTTGCGGATTGTCAGGAGCCAGCCACTGAAGATTTTTGGAGAAGAGAGAAGGCCAGATGCTGACGAAGAAACTCGCGGACCGGCGGAGTATGTGCCGTTCGCAATCCTTGCCGCAGCTCCGCAGTTACGGGAGTTAGCCATCGCCGAATCATGTCTACCCTTCCATGACTTGCTGCCTTACCTCGCACTTTCTATCCCACCGCCAATAGTCGCCCCAACTCCCGAATCACCTTCGCTATCCCACCAGCGATCTTTCACCGACATTGATGTCCGAGTCTTGCGTACGCTATCCCACCTTCGCAGTCTACACATCGCAGACCTTCCTCTCCACCTCGCCCCCAGTGCTCGCGAGTGGCTTCTCTGTCTGTATGCTATGCCCTCTCTTGAGGAACTCGTCCTAGAAGGCGCCGTCCTTGCTATCGCAGATCTGGGTGCGCGCGCTGATAAAAGGGCACGTTTTCACGGACAGACAGATATGGATACCTATTGGCCCGAAAACGAAGACGGTTACGCCAACGAGACCCCCATATCCTCCGACCGTTTGCCCCATATCCGTGTGCTCACCCTTGACGCGGCGCTGGAGGATGTCGGTGCGTTGGTTGCAGTGCTTCCCCTTCCGGCGCTGGGGCCTGTTCAACGGATTAACGCCGAGCGGCAGGAGTCGTGCGAATGGACTCTGCGTTGCGCCAATTCACGCGTGGAGGAGGCGATGGGTCTGTCCCGCGTGGTGAACGTACTTTCCCGCTCGGCCGGCGTCGCGGGTAGTTCAACGTCACGCACTCCCGGAGACACTCAGCCGGGGTCCATGCTTCCCTTGAGTCTGGCCATTTCCGCGACGGCGCACGAACTTCAAGTTCAACAGCGACTTTCCTCCCCCGGCCCGTGCTTCTCGGCTCACATTCAATTCCACATGTACAACGGTGCGGGTGCGACCTCAGGCCCCTTACGCGCAGCTCGCCCGACGGCGTCGCTCGTCCCCGCGGTTCTTGGTCACCTCGAGGCCGCCGTCCTGCCCCGCACGACGCGCCTCAACCTCAACCTCCCTCTCTTAGATGACATCGCTCCACTCCGAAGATCTCTCGCATGCGCCAAGCACGTCGTGCGGCTCGGCCTCGCCGCGCAGGGCTCCAAAAGCGTGCTACGGCTACTTCGCGACACGACGGATGCACAGCGCCTGTCCGTAAGTGCGTGCGATGTGAACGCTGCCGATTCGACTCGCGCGCGTGTCGAACGAGGCCCAGACGCTGTCATGTTATTGCCCGCGCTGAAGGTTCTGGCGATGTCGGAGGAGGGCTGTGTCGGTCCAATTTGGACTTCCCTTATTCGCTGCGTAAAGGCGCGCAGGACCAGAGCTCCAATGGTCGGCGTAGAGTTCGGGTCTTTGAACGGGCGTTACAGTCTGTTGACACCGGAACGGGTGAACGAACTACAGGGCCTCGGGGTGGATGTGGATGTGAAGTGAGCGAGCACGCTCTGTTTGTGCTGTATATTCGGTCCGTCGCGAGATCCTGTAACCGTGTTGCAATTCTGTTTACTATGTGCATGTGCGTATACTTGTTGTATTTTTTTTCAAGATCAACACCGTGTAAAATTTCGACGCCGATGGCGGGAAAGCGTTCACGCTGGCTCAAAGACGTGACGCAATATGAGATGGAAACTATTCTGCATTAATAATCATTGAGTACACGATACAGGTAAACACAACATTGAAATAGCGTGTATCTGTGCTAATATCGCTCTACAGCATTGGCACCTGGACAAGTTGAGTGTATGGATCCGGGTCAGATGTCCTCATTAGGCCATCATAAAGAGAAAAGCTCCCTCTGTACGATTCCGGTGGATACCGGATATCCAATTTCATGCTCGAAGTGATATGGGATCCTAGGTAGCTCACCGCGTCCATGGTGGGTCCTCGAGTCATATACAACTTGACTGATTTCAATTTGCTAATCTTCGTGTCACTTCCGACCTGCTTTCGTTTAATGAACTCCAGGATCGCTTCGTCTGAAAAGTTGGCGCCGACGTGGCACTCCAGCGTGTTCAGCATTGGACATAGATAACTTCCGTTGGTCGAGTGGGAGAACGATTTGAGCAGTATATCGGAGGTCGGGCTAGATGCGTTCTCGATGTATGTGCCAGTATTGCCATGGTATGACGGCCTTAAAATTAAGGAAGTGAGCGCTGGACATGCCCAAAGTCCTTTTAAGAATTCCGTGGCCTCGATGGTGGTAGGATTTGTCGACAGTCGCTGTAAACTTACGCCGACTTTGGTCAGCAGTGAGCTAAATCCCGAAGGAGTCGACTTGGTCGTCCCATAAACCCAATATTCAAGTACTCGTAGTCGCGGGGCAGTTATCGCGGCGAAGAAGAAATGTGTTTGTGGCTGCATTTCGTAGATACACAGTGTATCGAGCTTGGGGAGGAAAATGGGGGCCAACTGGTGTCGTTCGCGAGAAATACTAGCACCGCCTGTGAGCTTTAGTGTGCATGATTGCAACTGGCTACACCGCGTCAGTATTTGGCCTATTTGCGCCATCGTCAGGTTTCCGTCGAGCCACTGGCCACCCGTCATCGTTAGATGAGTTAACTGGTCCCATTTGAGCGGTAGGTCTGAGAAACCTTCAAGAAGCCCATAAATCGAAATCTCACGTAGCTTTGAGGCTCTGAGTATTCCGCTGTTCTTCCAATCCAGGGAGCGTGGTGTGGGCAGGATACATAGTGACTCGAGGTGGGGAACATGGGATGGTTGGAGTCGAGCGATATCAGCAACGGCGTCTGGTGGGCATTGTGCAGATAGATGTCTCCATCTTGAAGCGTATGGGAGTATGCTTTGAACAAAGAGTTTTCCATAGCCAGAATCGGACGAGCTGTCGGGATCATAAAGCGACAGGCTGAGTGGCAACTGACCGGATTTCTCCAGCCATTCCGCGACAGCTCGGAGACGCTGCTCGAGAATGTAAGACGGGCGGATCCTCTCTCCGGTGGTTGGATCATACAGGGAATGAGGATACGGTATGGGATTTGGGACTGCAATGTGAAGCGCCGACCACAGCCTGGGAGTGTTCAGCGCTACGCTCCTCCACCGACTCGAAATGCGCGTGAGTACCATGGGCGCTTCTTTCGCACTCATCGTCGGGTTATGCTCGGTCGGCAGACACCACAGGAATATTTCACGAAGGATGTCATCTGGAAGGGGGGGCGCTTTACGTATGAATGGATAATACCTTTCGAATGTTTGAAGAATATTGGCTTTGTCATGTCGCAGATGCTGTATCCAACGCTCAGCGATCCTGATTTCATTTTCGATATTCGCGAGCCTCGTTAGAGGTTTGGCAAATATAAATTTTAGCTTTAAATCGCCGTCTTCTGAAGGTCCGCGTGTGTATACATTGGAGTATGCCTCCAACATCTTTGTATTGTTGGCAGTTAGCAGGCATCACCGATGCGCAATAAATTAAGCGCCCACCTCACAGGTTCAATTGATATAGTTGTTTTTTGGGTTGGTGTAAACCTCGAATATCGTTTTTGATAACTCTGTTGAAATCTTCTAGCTTCTATGGCAGTCTGTGTTGGGGAGATCAGACGGCGCTTTCGCGCGAGGCTCATTTTATGTGACCTTTATAATTACAATCAATTTCTACCCGCGTTGGCCGGAACTCCAAAAATTGGGCGCTCCACCAAGTATCTTGTTCGCTACTCTGGTACCAGATACCCTTGATATAGCCGTTTACCTCTATTACCTATGGCTTGCGACCCACATATATCCTAGGGTATGCAGGTTCGCAGAGGTACATAGGTCCGAAAGATACATCTTTAGCTCATCATTACCAAGGGCGGCGCTGGGCGGTGGCATCGCGGTCTTCACCCGGGTCTGGATATGCGGTCGGATTCATGAATACACTAAGCACATAGAGCAGATATATTTCGTCTCAGAGTCCTTGAACTTATGTTGTTTCTACCCAATTGCTCCTACATTGATCAGTAGATACTTGATTCTTTGATCAGGCCGGTGGAGAATCATCAAACTAGGTCATTCCGCGTGGTACCGTAAGGTACCTAATCTTTAAACGACATCACGAACATACGGTGTCTACGGGAGCGAAGTAAATAACAATTTATTTGAACATCCGCCAGCCAAAGACTGTATGGATTCCAGTGTTTCGCATTGTAATTATGATTTGTCAAAGGCAAAAGGATTTGTCTACGATTTGTAAGAGATCCATTCACAGCGCATTGTAGTATATTGTAGTACGCTAATCAAACGCTAATCATCTTTCGAATACGTCCCGTCAAATGATGCGCCACATACAACCGTACACATTTAACTTTCAAATGCCGCCATAGGCTGTGTCAGACTGAAACTTAACCTTGAGCCAACGACCACCCTTAAGTAACAATTCAAAGCTGTATTTCTACCCACTATGGAGAATACATATTAGCTAGCGACACATAATCAAAATAATATTACATAGTAATCTTGATAGGTCGGCACTTGGGGGCATTTGTAATACGCCAGATTATTAGCTAATCATAACCAGCAAGATGATTGTATCGAGAAGAGAGGAAAAGGTGAAAGATAATGAATGGCTAAATTAGATCCGAATGGTTTAAACAAGTCAAGGAACGAAATTGACGAGGAATGATGGGTGACGGGAGGTTGTACATTTGGCCGGCGAAGCTGGAATTGCAGTGAAATGCGCATTGTCGATGAGCTGAGGGACATTATCAGTGGGGGGCATTATGAAAAGCGCAAGCGATTGTGCCTTGCATGATTTTTCACGACTCACGTACATCTATTCGCGCAGCAAATTAAATTGGCGCCGAAGTAGGAATGGATGAGAATAACAGTCCACATAAGAGTCCAAATCGTCAGCGCAGTGTTCTCGAGCCTGAGCTACTGTAGACTATCGCTAAGAAGGATCGATTTGTAAACGATATTTGACTTCCTGATAAGGTGGTTGGAGCAAGGGGATTTCGTTGACATCTGCGATCTGGTAGAGGAGAGGTCCTAGTGGTTCGGGAAGAGTGGGGAGAGGCCAAATCATGTCTTGTAGATCGCCGCAAACACCCCGGGATGGCCCATCAGCAGGATTGAAGCGTGTCGGTATCCACTTGACTTGAGGATCCAGATGGTAGGATTTGCAGATGGCATTGATCCTATGCATCACCCGAGCCAAACGAGCCTTCCCTTCCCAAGAGCGGTTCTCCATGGCGATAACAACACCCCTGTTGTCCGAGAATATAGGTATCCTGGCGCATCTGTACCCAGCTGCAGCAGCTACACGGAGGCCCAACTCGACAGCAATCAGCTCAGCCCAGGCAATATCCGTATTCCCACGAGGATTCCTCGGGATATCGTCGCCCACACAGCCCACGCAAGCCATCTACGCCTCATAATAACACCAGGGCCATATCCTGACGCGTCGACGAAGATGTCGTGTGAACGAGTGAGTGTGACCAAGCAACAAGCATACCCAGAAGACTGAATGGTGAGCCTGTAGTAGCAAAATGGAGGATATTGATTACGGGAATGGGAAGATATAAGCTTCAGTAGAGGGGGATTGGCAGTGCTCAAACGGTGGAAATGATTGGCTAGTGTGCAGTCGCCAACTCGAGGACCGCAAGCAACCAACGCATATCCAGAGAGGTATAGTCGTGATCTGTAAATAGAATGAATGTAAACAAATGGTGTGTCCTTTGATGACCGTTTACTGCAGCTTACATTGAGTTTGGCAACCTGACTTTAGAGTCTGAATCCTCGTCCGGTGGCGACGAAGCGCGCTTGGCTACGCTGCATCTGCCCGCGTCGTCGACGATAGAGCTCCGCACGGTCAATTTGTCCACCTCTGGGAGAAATAAGGTGAATTTATCCTGGAAAGACAGGATTGTGGGATATATGTGGCCGTGAATCCAGCGACGTGCGGGACGTCTGCTATAGTGGTTGAAAGGGTGTAGTAGGTCCGGGTGATCTTCGTTTGGGCGTTCGCGACCATCCGAAACGACTAGAGAGGCCATAAGAAGCACCTCATCGCCATGTAAAGGAGGTTTGGAAGTGAGTTTGGATGAGGACATGGATGAATATCGGAAGAAGAAATGATTGCCGGATAACAATAAGCACAGGTAAGCAATTACATAATAATTGGTGTAAATAAAACTTTAGATGATTAGATTTGGATTAGATCGGCCTGGCTCCAATCTGGCTCAGCGCTCATAGCGCTCATCCATCATCATCGGCATTTTCTATTACTTACCTGCTTTTAATCAGCTATGATTCTCGACGAAGCCGCACAGCGATTTTTTATTATAAAAAATATTTCAGAAGTGATCGCAAATTCGAGTTGACTCGACGAGTCGGGCAAAACTTGAGTACAACACTAATGGCTCTATTCAGAGTTGTACTAAGTAAATTGGTGCTAAAGACTTCGTAAATACGTGACTTCAGTTCAAACTAAGATCTGGTTGGATCTACGCAAGATCTACGAGTGAAATTTCGGATATGATACACTTGTGATATTTCCGAGTGGATTATGGAAGGCAAATGGAAGGATGTGTTTGACAGTGTAAGTCACTCAAGTGTACTAAGTAGTCAGATTCGCAGTTTCGAGATTTGAATCTATATACTATGACTGGATGGTGGTCGGATGATCGTTGTCGTTGCCACTTTGATATTCACGTTTCAAAGTGAACGGGAGGAAATTGGATATTACTGATTAGTACATCAGTGGTCTAGTATTCGAGCGCCGCGCTACACAATTGAATTTCTTTGCTTTTTCTTTGTCTAATTCTTATACATGTTCTTCGATTCGGAGACGTGGTCTGGATGGGAAAATAAAGTATCGTTGAGTACCTAAACCTGTTTAGGCCAAATTTCGACTCACAATTGTGATAGCGAGAGCGGAATGCAAATTTCAGTACTTATAGGCAATATGGTGTTGTAGTTCAATACGGTTGATGTGGCCCATGGTTGGACCGTTTTTGTTTGGACCGTCGGTTGGGGCCTGCGGAGAGAATTAGATAAAGGCTTCAATGGCTCCCCATATGCATATAAGAAACGGATACCATGTGCATGATCAGGTTCTCTCTTGGTCACTGAGTAGCGTCGATTCATCAGCGAAGACACCTCCAGGAGGCGTTTCAGCTTTTGGGGCAGAATCGGTGCAGAGCCAATCATATCGCGAAGACCAGATAATTCTCCTCGGGACGGGCCGTCCGCAGGGTTCTGAGTCGTTGGTATCCACTTGACCACAGGATTCAAGTGGTATTGCTTGCAGAAACTGTTGATCCGCTGCATGGCTTTGGCCAGGCGCTCCTTTCCGACCCCGTCCCAAGAGCGAGTTTGCATGGCTTGCACAACGCCTTGGTTATCCGAGAAGATGGTGAGGTTTTGACATTTATGTCCAGCTGCTACAGCGGTACGCAAGCCAAGCTCGACAGCGATAAGTTCAGCCCATGATATGTCGATGCTTCCATTGTGGTTTCGCGGCAGGGATTTATTAGGAGTAAACGTCCATGCAAGCCATCTGGACCCAATGGTGAGACCGATTCCGGTTCCCGACGCATCCACAAAGATCTTTGGCTGTTTGGAATTGGTGGCTTGCACACACCTGCAATGGAACAACTGACCGTTAGAAAAATGGGAATTTGTTCTCAAGTTTTGGCTGGGCAGCTCTGCGCACAAGCTACCAGCAGTACCGATCAGAGTGTTCTTTACCGAGGCAGGACTATAGTTAGTCAGTGCACTCGAATCCTTCGGGTGAAGAATAATGTTTTTATCATTCTTAGATGATTTAGTAATACCATCATTTACAGAATTGTACATGGGTGCAGGTGATGCATGACTGCGCTCATCGTGCGCGCAGACTACGCGTCCCGTAACGGGCAATTGGTGCCCAAGGACCACGTATCCACCAGCAGCACTTGCATTGTCAATCACAATGTCGTCCAAAAGACTATGAGCGTCTGCTTGACCCCACACATTGTATATACCACCCTCGGGAAAGGGCAAGGTACACTTGGTACAATCCTGCCGGTACTGTTCTCAAAAGAGAGGGAGATACCGTCCGAAAGATTGTGCGCATTCATTTGGCCCTGCGCCGCAGATATGCGGCTCACAATGTGCATATCATTCTCAAGAAGAGGTGACATGGGGTTGACAGGCACAGATTGTGCACTATCGCCACAGGCAATATCCTCAGTCGATGTCAATGGCTCTGCGGAATCTGCGTCTGCTGAGTTGTCACTACCGCGCAAACGTGATAGCAATAACTCAGAAGAGATACCCCTTCCATTGAGATGGAAAGGGACCGCAGAAAATGATGTTTGGGCGGTTGAAGAGTGACTCGGTGCTGGTGTCATGGGAGAAAGAATGAACAAGGTTGAAATGCATTTGACCCTTGGGCCATATCTTGGCACGGGGGTGGGAATCCGAGATCGTTCCGGTATTCGAGAGTCCGCCCCTTCCGGACAGTCCGGCGGACTGTTGGCGGACTGGTCACACTTGAGTCACTATGTGACACGCCCGTCGGCGGCGCTCGCCGCCGAGCGCGACGAGGCCAGCCTCTTCTTGGCCTCTTCACTCAACGCCACTATGTTGCTATCTGACGTTCTTAGAGGATCCATAGATGTGCCCACTCTACTTTCCATATCTACCTTTCTTAAATATATCCCTCGTTTCAAGCAGGACATCAGTCTTGCTCAAGATGCTAAATGGCCGGCTGACGAGGCACCGCTCGATTTGCCTCAATCAGTGGCCATATTGCTCTCAAATCTGTGTGAAATTTCAAAGCAAGATGTTGATAGCCTCTGGACCTACCTCAGAGAAAGCATCTGGCAACTCGAAGAGAGAGAAAGGGAGATAGATGAGCGATTCAAGTTGCATGGAAAGGACCTCAGCTATAGTACTTAAATATTGTTATTCACATGCTGTAAATCGACTAAAGCTCTGTGTAGCTGCTATATACCCTCCGCATAATTATTGCACAAACACTGGCATCTGTGACCGAGCCAACAAGGGCCAAAAACTGCAAAAAGTGGATCAAACCCGGGGTGTGTTGTATACCTTGGACGGTGTTCGCCCTGTTTGGGTCATTAGATTTCAGTGCAAAGGTAAGAAATTTCTATCAAAGTATTTAGCACGACATAAAGTGCGATTAAACAGGACTCGGTTGCCAAACAAGTTATTACCATAACTACCAAGTGCATAATGGTATATGATACTATTATGAGGGGGGAGTACCCAACATAATACAAGTCGGAGAACATCAATTTGTCGAGAGAAGAGTGATATCTATGTGGATTACTGATACCAACATTTCCTCGTGAGTAGAAGTTCGCAATAAGGGACTGTTTACACCAAGTTTACACTAATGTAATGTATATTTCATTTTGCAGAAAATCATTTACAAACTGTGCGCGTACATATCAGGCTGCACTCGGGGCATCCAATAGTATTCCACCAGACTGGCCATTGAAAGCTGCGCTGAAAGGGGATCACGTACAAAATGGATTTATTATTCTGTCTCTTCTCGAGGATCACCTCGAGCACAACACCATTCTGTCTGTACCCCATATTGGGGAACAGGCTGAACGATTCACGGCGGCTATCAAAGAAAGAAACATGCGGATCAAGCTCTGTGGGCAACAAGAAATCACTCATCGTTGTGACAGATGTACCCGTTTCTACAAAGGAAACGGAGAAGAATGTAAGTACCAATCTTTATTCAAGCACCTGTACATTTGTTGATAGGCTTGAAGCCCCTAAATCTGTCTGGGTTGTAGTTATGGATGGCCTTACAATTGGCTATCCACGATGCGGCTCTCACAACTGCCATATTCCTTTGACAACAATCAGGGATCGGTTCTGTGCAACACACCGGGAACTTAACAAGGTCTGTGTGATAAAAGATTGCAATGGCGAAGCTGTACCTGGTAAAATGACCTGTACAAGTTCCGAGCATCAAGAAATTGAGCGTCTGCGAGACTTGCGGGGACAGTCTCGCTTTCAGCTACAAGCCAAGCTCAAACGCGCCCGTGTTTCTCATTTAAACGATGCAATAGCCGAGGATGTTGATCAAGCGACACTTTTAGATGAGGAAGATGAAGAATTTGATCTTCCAACAGATATTTTACATGGAGCCACAGACGGTGTGTCTGATCCACGAGGCGGCACTTCCAATCCTGCGGCCGAGGCAAAAAAAAAGATCAAGGGACAGTTTGGCCGAAGACGCACTCACAATGAGCAAATTCTTGTTGCCCCATGCGGAATAATCCTTGCCCGAGAGACTTTTTTTGGCGCAGAGGCTATTTCTACTTGCGCAGTAAGTCTTTTCAGATTGGTACATATCTCTCTAAGTTATATAATTATTCTGCAGGAGTTTATCAAGCGAACATTTCGTGTCAATGGTCAAGTTCCCAACCATATTTTCTTTGACAATAATTGCTCGCTTGCGAAGCATGTCAAGGATGATCCATTCTTTGCCAGAATTGGGTTGACGGTAGATGTCTTTCATTTCAACTGCAAGCATTCTACCCGAGATCAATTCTGCCAAGAGAATTGTAATCCAGCAATATATCAAGAGCTGCATGGCGAAGATGGCAAAGCATGGTACTTCAACTCCTCAATTGCAGAGCAAACAAATGTTTGGCTAGGAGGATTCCATGCTATTTTTCGAGAGATGCTGTCAGACAAGTATAATTTCTTCTTGGATCAGATGATTCTCCTTCGCAATAGAATGACACGCTCAAAGCTTGCAGCCGATGGTCATTGTCCAATTAACTTGGATCCCAGTACTTGAATCATAATTAATGTCCTTCTGTGATTGATAGTAAATAATACAAATTGATGTGTAATGGGAATGAATGACAACGGGAATGAATGATACAAATCGATGTGTAATGGGAATGAATGACAACGGGAATGAATGACAATGGGCAAAGGAAACAGTGGAACAGTGGAACAAAGGCGAAACTCAAAAGAATACGGAAGGAAGGATCTAATTATCTACATTGTCATCGTCTTCGCCATCCGATCCAGAGATAGTAAGATCAATAACAGTAGAGGATGTCGATGCTCTGGAAGAAATTCTACGTGCAGCTTTTAACTCGGCCCTAGGAGCACGGTTCGTACCCATAAACGTGGACCATAGCCCCGCAGATGTACAACCTGCATCGAGAGCTTGTTGCTTGGCTTGAAGAGGCGCATGATCCCAGCGGCCACGGTTTTCATAGAATGTTGACCTCTTGAATGGAACCGGAAAGTGTCGCTCAAAGATGTCCTTGACTTTTTTGCCAGACTTCGAGGCGTCGGCAGATTCTTTGAAGCACGAGACAATGTCAACCACATGGAAGTCTCCTGGCCAGGTTTTTGACAAAGCTGGCACCTGAGCAGATGAGCCTGACAGAAGGTCCTCCTGCTTGATGTGATCATCGGAGTGTCGACGAACAGATGGGGAGGGCAAAACAAAAAGTCGGCGGACGGGAGTAGGGGACTGCAAATCCTCATCTTCATCGTCAGTACTATCAGCAATTTCCTCGCTTGACGTGGTGTAGATCTTTCGTTTCTTCGGAAGCTTTGGGCCGATAAACAATGGAACAACCTTAGTCAGTGCCGTAGATGCCATGTAAGGCTCGCGTGGGGTGGTGGAGACCTTTGGCGTCCGTGACGAGAGTGCCTGCAGCTCACGGTTTGACATCCGGTCCTTGATATATGCGCGTTCTCCAGCCAGGTTGGTTCTCATGTGGGGAACTGGGTGCTTAGGAAATGCAGCATAACGCGGAAGATCTTTTGTCGAGACAAGATTGGATGGCTTGAGAAAAATGCTGAACAACTGCTCGCTCACGGTCACTGTATGTGGTAGCTGAATTGTTGTCCACACGCCGAGTCGCATGTCGAATAGCTTTAGTCGACGGGTGGTGGCCAAATCAAGATCTTCGAGTATATCCTGATTGATTTCGAAGTGTGGCCATGTAAAACCGGCCTGAAACTTGACGATGTTGGGGTCAGCATTCTCCTGCAAGAAGAAATCAGTCATGAACTGCATGAATAGGGAATAGGTCTCTTTACTTACCTGGGTCCATGCATACGCAATGACAGTATGCTTCGCCCGGCGCGCGTTCTCCACTTTTGCCATCTCTGATGTGCGGCGCTTTGCCTGGAGCTCCTGCTCACTGGCCATCTGTTGCGTAAAAATAGGGGACATGTGCGATGAAAACGTAGGCTGTACGGCTGTTGCTGACATAGTTGTGGGTAGAGTTTGTTGCGAACGCGGTGGCAGATGATTTGGCAGGAGGCAGGGGTTGGTAGACAATGATGAGGGTATAGCAGGATTTGGTGGGGGCGAAAGAGAGTCCTGGCATGCCGTTTCCTTGCTGACAAGGTGTGGTGGGCTCAAACAACCTCCAGCTTCGATGCAATGTTTCTTGCATAGTCGGCTGCGGCAATCCTTTCGAATTCGTCGTGAGTTACACCCCAGAGTGCGACATTCTTTGCCTGAGGCTGCAGCTACAGTTGTTTGTGGTGCTTGGGTCGTATTCTGAGGAGCCGATGGTGGGGCAGGTGATTCTGTGGCTGGGCGCGAGGAACCAGGCTGCCAACGGATGAAGTTGCAAGCTTTCCCATCGTCGTCTATGAACTGGCACTTTTAAAGTTGTTAAAGGCTGCGAGAATATATAATGTACAATTCATGCTTACAATGGCAACTGGACGACCCTTGTTTCCGTTACTGTTGGACTTGCACGGCCGGTATTCGACGAATTGACCACATTTATGGCAATTGATCATCCCTCCATGGTTGAAGTTGAAGTGCGGCGTCGATGGAGCCCCGAAGACAAATTGTGACATTGTAGGTGCTTGCTTTGGCCTTCAAGAGCGACATGAAGGATGTGCACATGCATAGAGTGTACATTTTGGTCAGGCATCTAGCACATCAGCAATGCCTGATTTTTGGACCCATGCTATGGCACTGTGGGAAGCTATGCAGTGCTGTATAGCGCCCGCATAGTGTCCCATAGTGTCATAGCATGGGTCCCCATCTGCATAGCGCTGGGTAGCCCCTGTAGCATTCCCTGACATTGCTGATGCAAGCATCTAGTGCGAGCGGCAACAAAGATTCAGTCCATCATTTGCTGTTTGTACAGGAAGAACAGGACTTACAGACGGTTTTGAGAAATCACTGTTACATACGGGAGAAACGCGTAGCGGAGGAGACGAGGTAGCGCGAGAGGCGGCGAGGTGATGAAGGTTGAGGACAGCCGACCATCAGGTTTGTTCGTTGGTATTTCTCACACTGCGGACTTCCTCTGACATTCAAATTATATTTCATTTATTGCAGGATCTACGCAGGTCTACATATCCTGTCGCGCCAGTAAAGCCAGTCGCGTCACAAAAATTGTGATCGACCGAGCGCGGACAGTCCGCCAGACTGCCGGAGGGGCGGACTCTCGAATTCCGGAACATTTACGGGAATCCTACAAACAATTCCGAATGGTTCCGACAGAATCCGCTGATCCCGTCAGCTGCCACGGCCCGTCCGGGCCAAGCTAATGCCAATCTAAGTATAGGTTGAAATTATTTGCGTGCGCTACGATTCTGGAGCAAAAGGCAAGCTAAGTAATATCATATTCTCCACGTTCAGGGCAACTCTCACTCGAGTCTCGAATACGTGGAATTTATGCGCTATTATCTCGCCATGTGTCTCTGTGTATACCGCCGAGTTTGTGACGGCTTCGAGATAGATTTATCAGTGCATCATGGGTTCTGAGAAATTCAGCAGGTCTCGTTGATATATATAATATATGTTAGTACTCCCTTCAAGCTCACTGCTGACTCGGATCTGTATATCTGCCTTTGAAAGCTTGTCAAAAGCCACAGCAGCGCTATGTATTTACTATTTCCATATCACCGTATAGCACTCTGAAAGGTGTATTTATATTTGCACTAGTACGAAGCTACACTTTGTCTCAAATTACTTCACAACCTCAGCCTCCCGCCTGCGACGGGACGCTAAATTCGGCTCTGCGTATTCACCTCACGCGGCCTCACTCAGGAATGTCCTTGCATATCATAGCCACCCGACCATTGTCTTTCCAGCGCGCTTAAAAGACGGCTATAGTCACCATCGTTCACGCGGCGCTCCTACACGAAACGTCGGAGCCAAGTCGAAGCACGTCTTTGATCAGGGGAGAGCTTGCCCCGGGTGGGCCGGCCCGGGTCTGTATGCAAGTCGCACCAAGCGCGACGACGTATGGTCCTCCACATTATGTGGGATGTCCAAGGATGTCCAACGCCCAAGTCTGCTGACAAGTATATTTATGTCTATCTTTCTGACTTTTTTTGAGGACAGACATCCTAGGACAGTTCGAAGTTGGAATGCAAGTTACAAATGCATTTTAGATCAATTGCACGACTTGTGCACGACTGCCTCGACGACAACTCAGACAGCTATAGACTATAAGTATAACAGTTAATATTTGAACATAAAACAACATGTAAAGATATTTGTTTTAAATATTGTATAATTACTTGTACTTTGAAATGATAATGTGGTTCCGTCGAAGTTGACAGATACATCACAAGTTCATCATCGAGAAGATGATCGCTTCAGATGCCTGGAAGTTAGAGCTTAAGACTATTCTTGTAATCGTGCTAGCTACCCACTTGACAAATTAATGAAATTAGATGGTCAATGGACGGCTTGTGATGAGCTATCCTACGACGTAAACAAGATGAATGAAAAGTGTGAATGACATGATCTGATTTTCTTCTACTTCTATCTCCTCTGCATACTGTAACCAGTACCTAAACCCAGAGCGTAACTTATTGGAACCTACAGTTTAGTGCCATATGCAGGCTTTTGGGTCTGACACGCAAGCATTTGTCACCAGGCGCAAATCGTTGACAACGAACGCACGATACTTCTCTACACGTATTGTCTGTCAACCAATCACCATTAATGTTTTCGGGTATCTTTTGTGGTTGGACCCACTCCTGCGGAACCTACGGTGAGTTTGATTTGGCCTCGTCGACATCTCCGAATGACTGTCCGCCAGATCGGTGGTCAGAAATGTTTGGGTTATATCACAAAGATTTCTGATACAAATAGTCGAACGCCCTGGGGGGTTGTACTGAAATTGTCTTTACCATCTTGGTAAAACGTCCATGTTAGGCTCTTCGCGGCTCTAAGCGACGGCGTATAGAGAGAGTCTGAGATGACGACAGGAACCTGTCCGGCTTCGGGGGTGATGGTGGGGGGAAACGTCGTATAAATAGTAATTACAATGCATACACCATGTCTTATCATGATCAAACATTTCTCAATGGGTTCAAAGATGCTGTAGTGGACAACTGATCTCACAGAACATCAGACGATGGATTTGTCCCTACTGCTGGTTTGATCAAACCCATGATTGATATTAGATATATTTCGCACAGCACGAGTCATATTTATACAATTTCTGTGCGTAGCATGTTCTTCAGAATCGACTATACACCACTAAGTATTCCTGCTCGACCCGGATCAATGTTCTAATACTATCCCGCTTTGTCATGGACAGGAACGCCTCAAATCACAATATCTGACGACAAAAAACTTGGTGGGGTCAACTATGATGTCCGAGCATATCAACGAAAGTTTCCTAGCCCGGTTCTAACATTGTTTCACTTTTCATTTACATAATTAGCTAGACAATTTTTAGCTCGTGTATTCACAATGTAAAATTAGTAGAGCACCGAGATGTAGAATAAGTGTTTGGCCCATTGGCACCTTGATGCACTTCTCAAATGTTCGTAAACATTGCCCATTTAACTAGGTATAAAGTAGGCCGTACAATAGGTGGATTCTGACCACGGTCTTGCTAACAGTCTTCAATGACTTTCTTAAACGGCTCCACTACCTTTGTGCCCAACCCATATACTCCTTTGGCCTACCTGAGCCCAGAACAGGCATACCAGACAACTGTCACCAACTACGCCTCAGTGGGGGCACTGGCGGTAGGTCACCTACTCGATTTTGGATTTCAATTTCTCATATCTGAACCATGCACGCAGGTCCTGATTTGGGACATCTTGGAGAACGGAGTTGCAGATTATCATCTGTTCAAGTCGCGCTTCAATATCTCTCTGATTGCGTACTTCGCTTCGCGGTATGTGGCGATGGGAGCAACCATATTAGTTCTATGGGTATATTTACAAATTCGTAGGATAGGAGTGATGGGTTATATGCTCTCATCCGCGATTTTCTCAAGTTAGCTGCGCTTACTCTGTTCACATTTACCGATCATCGTATACTAACATTTCCCGTTATAAAGGTGCGCCTACTGGACACTGTCTCGCATTCGATAAAGAAGTCAATTCGTGGTGTCCACTAGCTATTACCTGCAGCGCGCTCCTCTTCTTTCTGAGACTTCGAGCTGTCTACAACCGTAATCGAATCGTTGTGGCGATATATCTCGCATTGTGGTTCGGTCTACTAGTGGCCGCCATTCTAATACCACTTGGTGTTATCGGCGGTGCACTTGGACCGCAAGACTACTGCGAAGATGTCTTTGTTTCCAACACCGTATCCATTGTGCAGCTGACACCTTTGGTTTACGATACGCTCGTCTTTGTTGCTATATCCTGGAGATTATGCCGAATCTCTTCAGTCGAACCAGCGGGACCCCGCGAAACGTTCCAAGTGATGCTTTTCGGAAAGCACCTTCCGACGTTTGCCAAGAGTATACTTTTAGACGGACAGCTCTATTATTTGTGAGTACTCAAAACGGCATCACTTCACAGGTTAATAACAAACCACTGGCATCGACGTCATCAGGACCACACTCCTTGCCGGTGTCACTGTGCTTATACTTACATACAGCCCAGGAGTTCCGGGCCCCCTGAGGACTCTGGCTACAGACCCTTACCGGGTAATCGTTAACATAATGGCCTGCCGAGTCTATCGGCGAACAAGAATGGGAATGATCAGAGAACTCGAGATATCAACAACCGCAATGGACAAGGCAAAATTAGCGCCCGTACATCCAATGATGCACAAAAATAATACTGAAAATACTCTTGACGCTGCGCAGCCACATACCAGTACCCTCCAATCGACTGCTTCAGAAAGTGAAAAGGGTAACACGAACCGTACTCATCCAAACCTCATACTTCAATTGGACCCTTGCTTCATAATCTAGGCGTTCATTATCCATATCTTCTAGGGCAATATTATTTCATGTACTGCCTTTCCCAATTTCATTACACGCAAATCTTCATGCTTAAGCTAAGTCACAATCTTCTAGACGCCAATCGATAACATTGCTGCTTACTGCAGTGGGAGTGGTTGAAGACTCCGCAATCATTTTCAGTCCACCGCGGCATGAAACCTATTTAACGGAGAGATACAAAAACAAGAAAATTCCCAAATCAATTTTGAAAACGAAAACCGAGAGCTGAGAACTATGCAAAATTCAAACCGGTAGAATTTGGTCGAAGCATCGGCCGCTGCGCGTTGGGGATTGACATTCGTGGCACATCGGCAATCAACGGCATCGGTGATACGTCGTGCAAATTATGTTTAGCCTACTGTATACTAAGTTCAGCAGAAGTCTTTGGATAAGATCTTATTATGGCCACTCGTTCGTCATATACAGCACTATGACGAGGATAAGTGGTGTCTTCTACGTATAAGAAGACGATTTTGCTCTGCTCGTAGGTTAATCAAGTTCCAGCCCAAGAACCGTTGTCATTCAAATCTTCCCCGGTCCTCTAAGATGTTTTCAGTTGGAATATATAGTCTGATTGCGCCTATGGTACGCCACTTCTAGAACGTTGTATATTGGTCATCTATCTCAGCGTATTCTACGCTAGATAGTCTCAGTCGTCCAGGCGGCAGGTCCTGCAGCGATCAACCTCGGCACTGCAGGAAATTTCACAATTCTTGCAAAATCTGGGATATCGACTGTACCTAACTCTGACATAAGTAAGCTGCTCATTTCCCATTTCCCCCTCAGAAATTGATTACTGTGATCTACAGCTGGCAATATCGGCGTTAGCCCCTCATCAGGAACGTCTCTTACCGGATTCGCATTAACTATATCTCCATCCGGCGTTTTCGCTACCTCGGCGCAAGTTTCGGGGAGCCTGCTTGCGGCAGATTTTGCGGCGCCAACTTCCTCTCAGCTCTCTACTGCAATTGTTGACATGCAGACAGCGTTCAAGAACGGGACTAGCCGCGTTCACCCGAATTCACGCAATCTCCTTGCAGGTCTGCATACACCGTCGGACACCATTGATGTCTTCTAAATCAAATTAACTATCTAGGCAGGCTCACGTCCCAGACATTATCCCCTGGACTCTACAAATGGACGAGCGGAGTGACCGTGACAACAAGCCTCACTTTGAACGGTACTGAGAACGATGGTATTTAAATTCAGATTTAATACTACGCTGCCATGAGTTCTTACCTTAGTGTACCTTAGTCTGGATCTTCCAGATTCAGAAGAATCTGGTATTCGCCACAGGGGCAGAGACAATCCTCGCGGGAGGGGCCCTGTCAAAGAATGTATTTTGGGTCGTCTCCGGTTCTGTCGATCTTCTCGCCTCGGCGAGTCTAGAAGGTGTTATTTTGGGCGGGACGGAAATTGCCCTCGTCACCGGGGCGTTGGTCAACGGGCGAATTTTCTCGCAGACTGCGGTGACTCTGCAGCAGTCCGTTGTCAATCCCAATCAGTAGATAGATCTCTATGTATATGTATGCCCCTATTTCTCTGGGACCTATTTCTCTGGGACCTCGGAATTTTCATTTTGGATGTTTGTTGGATGTACTTATTCTTCAGCGCTGGCGAGCTAAGTACTGCGACTCTCCAAATACCCTGTTCTAAAAATAGGCTTATCCGGGAAGCTGTATTGGAAGGGAGACCTCTACGCCTACACAGCTATATACACAACTTGAATGTCAGAAATTTAGCCAAATTTTAGCGGTCACAGGACAAAGTACATTTTTCATGTGTATCATAAAATCCAGGTCGACAACTACTAAACAGAGCTCATCCACAGCCAATCTTTGTAACAAATTTGCCGCTTTGTCGGTAATTATCGTATAGGTGTAAATGATTGACCGTTCATGGGATCAACGTTACAGCCCAACGGTCAGCTTTCAACCGTTGATCTCGTCTACGGTATCAGTTTTGTTTCATTTTGTATAGCTAGCATTTCTGGAAAGCGTTCAACTTCGTAGCCGGCGAGCACAACCATCGATAAGCCAACTTTGATCGTCTTTCCATGAACTGGGTTATCCACAGCCTCCCAAGTGCTTGATACCTGCCCGCAACTGTTGCGACAGAGTCTCATCGACTGAAAGTCTGAAAAAGCCACTGACCGTTAGCGACAAGGGTCCGGACGGAAGTGTTGTCACGGCAGCATGTTAGTATCATCAGCCCCGCCACCGCGCGGAGGTGGAGTAGTTGAAGGAGCTCGACGTGGAGCTGTGTCCATGGGACAGGTGTCACCAGTGTACGCAGTATCCTCGAAACGCGCGCCCGATCATTCGACGAGATGCCGCGCCACCTTCCGATAGCTTCTGGGGACTGGAGCATTTCTAGTACAAGACTCCGACAACGGTAGGAGTCCCTGCACCCGTGAATGTCGATGTATTGTGTTTAGCTTTCGTGGTGAGTGTTCATCGCGAAAGTAGCGACTTCCTGTGTTGTGTGGTCTTCGGCGATAGAGTACATCCGCATGTACATTCGAACGGTGACAGCGGACAGTGATGGACGCAATGGTGAGCGGCGCGGAGTCAGATGATGCCTAGATTTTCATGTCTCGCGAGGTGGACGGAGCAGGAATAGTAGAGTACGCAGCTGGTCCAATAAGGAGATCAAGTAGCCTGTGTACTCAGCCTCGATGCCCAGAGTTGCTAGAGTGAGCTGGCGTCGGACGTCAAGCAAAGTTTGAACCGATGTAGTGAGTGGACCCTGCGCGACATGGAGCTCCTATATAATCTGAGGACTGCAGCCGGACGAGCGCCAGGAGAAAATAGGAGGCCAGACAAGCGGTATCCTATGCAATCATGGTTTCTACAAAACTTGGTAAGCAGTTGGATGCGAAATAGTTACAAAATATAGCTCACCGAACACCATTCAAAATGTAAACCAAACAAGCGACCCCGACCCAATCACACAACAAATTTGATCACCTCGAAGGCTCTTTCTATTCGGTAGGTGGAGAAACATCGTGTACTATTAGGAGAGCATGCTATAGTGATGTGTGGGTATATGCAATCAAACACGTCCGTTCCACACGCAAGTCGTATATAGATATGTCCGTATATAAACAAACATATCATTAGAGTAGGAGCGAAGCCACACCAGCCGCGAGCACAAGGAGTGCTGACGATGCCTTGACACCAACCGCCGCGCTGCTCGTCGTCGTCGAGGTGGACTTGACGGCGGTGCCCGAGCTCGTGCCGGTGGAAGCGCCGCTGGTGGCCTTAGTGCCGCTCGCAGAACCAGTCGTGGTCGCAGCCGTACCGGTGGCAGTCGCAGCAGAAGACGCACCCGAGAGAGTGGTAGCTCCCGCGAAGGCGAAGAGGTCCGTGGACTGGAAGGTCTGGCAGTTGGACGAGGCGGGGATGCGAGGAGTGTACGGGGGAGGGGTGTTCAGGGGGTCAGGCATCGACCATGTGGATGCTACAGATGACATATATTAGCACCGCTGGCGATGAAAAGAGGGAGCAAAAATAACTTACTAACACCGTTGGTGGTGTACACACCAACAACATCCTGGACGTCTCCGTCACAGCTGGTGAACTCGCCATCCTTAGCAGCACTGGGCATGTTGTATGAGCAGCCAACAAGATCGTAACGGTTCTCGCAGTAGTCGGGGCTGGTGATCGAGTTGTAGCACGCCTTGAAGCAGAACTGGTTACCACCGACGAAGGTGTTCCAGTTGAACACCTGGGTGAGGGTGGTTCCGTCCGAATCAGTAGTGCCGTTTGAGTAAACGACGCCGCCTAGGGGGTTGCCTTGCAAGTCGGCACCATGGGGGTCAAGCTCACCACCCTGATCGGTGGGGTCAAGGCCAATACCGGGGTTGCTGATGAAACCAGTGACTTGAATGTAACCAGGCGTCTTCATCCACTGGATAGGCACCGATATATTAACACCTGTGAATGGATGCTACGTGGCCAACGTACCTGGAGACCGGTGATGGAACCTTGAGGAATGACACGGCTTCCGTGGTAGGGCTTCGTGCAGTAGGCCACGACCTTCGCCTCAACATTGCCAATCAAGCCCGCCGCATCGGGGGATCCCCAGAGGCAGAAGTCGTCCTGATTAACACAGTATTAGGACCATTTTCGAAAAACTGCCAGCAAGGCTAAGTATTAAATATAAAAAAACGCACAGGGCTGTTGAACACCAATGTCTGACAATTCGAGCTGTCGCCGAGCGTTGTTGAGTTGCACTGGTTGAAGCCGAACTGAGGCCCGCGGAGCACCTGGAAGGGGTAGACCTGGTATGGGAGGTCCGTGAACGCATAATGCAGCGTGGACAGAATGGGTGTTCCAGACGCGCCAGCCACCTGCCGGCGTTCGGGGGTAGTGGGTGTCGGTGCTGGCGTAATTTGAGGCTCGGCGACGGCGAGAACGGTGGTAAATGAGTGGAATACTGCGAGGAGGGCAGCCAAACGAAGGGAGGGGGACGAAACCATGGTGTAAGGTAAGAAAAAGGAAGGAGCGCGAAATTGTTGGGTCGGTTGACATGGCACAAGGCTTTATATCCTTGACGGGCACCGAAAACAAATAACCATCAACGCATCACTCTAAAAATAGTCCTTTCTCTGTTGCGCTAAGGTGTGCGCCCTTGGCTCTCCCAGCCATTTCTTGACTTTCAGACATACAAAGCCATGAGATGTCTCGACAATAACAGAGCACTGTTTATGAAACTGCTCAAGCTCACCACGGAAAACTCTCGAGTGTAGTCGTTTCGGCGTTTTTAGCCGACGCACACGGCCATGATGTACATAATTCCACAGACCCTTTTAATTTCCAGCCCCCTATCCGCGTAACTACCCGACACGCCACTTGTTCTTCTCGGAAACACCATTGGAGCGGACTGTGAGACACGTCCTCAAAGCACAATGAACGCAGACGCCTCGCAGCGGGATGCAACCTCACCAACCTCGAAGAGTGCTCTCCGCGCTATCCCCGGGAAAATTGCTTGGCGGCGTGCAGCGAGGGCGGTGCAGGCAACGCAGTGGTGTGCGGGTAGTGACTATTTGATCGAGTTAGAGTTGGGGTAGCCATCAGAGTTATAACCAAGTCATAACTAGTTACTAACTCAATAACTCTCCCACGACTGATGGCCAGGGCCGAGCTCAGCGCTGCTCAGGGCTCGAATGCTATGATTAGCCAAATGTAGCTACTTTAATATTGATGGCGTAGACTAAATATAGGTTTGGAATGTACAAGGATGCGGCGAAAGCTACTCCATGGTAGTATTTCCGCGTGTCAGGCATGAATGACTGAGTTAGACTGAGGATCACCAGTCTGCCATTCATATTGGTATGTATTTCAGTAGTTAAATTCTCCGCAATAGAATCAAAGAACCATAGAACGATACAGATACATGACCTGTGATGCAGCTGTTCTTGAATTTTCAATTGAGAGCCAGCTATAAATTGGTATGCGGATAAACAGATAAGTCCAACAGCATTCTTTTACACTTTCTGCGCAACGACTTCGCAAGAATATTGCGCCGCAGCGCAGATATGTACTGTATACTTTATTAGTAGAGTCCAATGTATTGCAATACTAGTACTATCGGATAAGCTATGGAATAGCCCGACTACCTCCAACATGTATAAAGGGGTGATTCAACAAGCAATCTATTCTTCAGAACACCCTTCTCTCCTTGGTTTCTCGTCTACAACAATGCCTCCTAAGTCAAGCAAACGAGCTGGTGGTGGCAAGAGGTTCCCCCGAAGAGAATTCAATGAGCATCCTGACGACGCTTCTGGGACCAACATGGCCGGGGCACCATCTTCGAATAAAAAATTGGTTTACCATCGTCCATGTTTTGATCAACATCTTGCGGCACTCATCGACGGCGACAACCAGGCCCTAGCCATTGGATCCATGTCTGCTGTTCGCGACCGCAGCGTCTTGGTCGACCTCTGTACGTTAATCTTCTGATATTTTCAACGAAAAGATAACTTAAATTATTGTATATTGTAGTATGGGGGAACAAGGACAACCAAACGACCTCACATACCGATACCATGGCGACCCACATCCGTGATTGTCCGTATTCTTCGGCGCACGATGTCGAGTGCGCCAAACTCTACAAACGAGGGAAGCGCCAGTTTGACGAAGACAGCATGACCCCCGGGCCGGCCCACACGGATTTTGGGACTATGGGCTCATCGTTGATTGGAGCAAGTCAGTTAACTGGTCCACTGAGCTCGGGTGAGTTGTATTGGACTCAAGTGTGTATAATATCTGACACGCAATTTAGGCGCYGGAAGAACATCGACGTCTGACGTCAGTCTCACCCCCTCGGACTCGGTTTCATTCACCGGCGGCCCCCGCCACCCTGCTTTGACCYGCACTGCCAGTGCATCGAACCTTCGTCGTGTCTCGTCTCCCGGAATTACACCCGACATGCTTCCGCCCCAAGTCAACTCTATCTTCTGGACCGCAGCCAAGTACCGGCGCTTCGAACACCTCGTCCTTCGACTCACGGCCTCGGCCGGATTTCCGTTGTCTTGGGTCGAGAACCCAGAGTGGCAGCTACTCCGCGAGGAGTTTATTTATGGATCGCCGTCTATTTCAAGAAAGGTACTCTCCACGCGGATACTCCGGGAGGTGGTCGATGAATTTAGGGCGCTTGCCAAGGAGAATGTGCAGGGAAAGGATGTGACACTACAGTCAGATGGTTGGACTGGAATCAACAATCGACATTTGCTAGCTTTCATGATCACCTGTGATAAACGCGTATGTATTGTGATCTTCTGAATATTTCCTCGCTGAAACTAGATTTTTATTTTTAGGTGCTTACGCACAGTGTCCACGATTCGACCAAGGATCGCAAGACTGCCGAGAACCTTTTGTGTGAACTCGAGAAAGTCTACAGCAGCCTCCAAGACCCGATGACTTGGTGCACTGTTGTTGCCGGCCTGGTCACGGATGCCTCAGGCGAGGCGCGAAAGGCCCGGCGTCTGTTTTTGGTGAAGCACCCCCAAGTGATCGTGTTGGACTGCTATTCCCATCAAGTGAGCTCTATTCTCCAAAATATATTCTTATTCTGATAATATTCAGATCAACCTGGTTGTCGGTGATTTCTTCAAGTCACGCTCGCCGTTGTTGCGCTTTACGGAACGCGCGGGTGAACTCATCACTTGGCTCCGGTCGAAAACTCGGATTCTTGGAAACCTCACGCGCTCTGTAATTCGCGCGGTTCTTACACGCTGGACTGCCCATTACATGGCATATCGACGTCTCCTACAGCTCTACCCGACACTGCGATCAATTCTTTTTGCAGATGCCTCCCGCCCCGACGAGCTCAAGGTTTTGGTATCCGGTGATGCTAAGGCACGTGAGAAGGCTGAGGAGATGGTGAAGATAATCGAGAATCCATCGTTCTGGCACGCTATTGCTTTGTACGTCCTGCCATTGTAATAAATGACTTGTAATTCCAAGATTTAAATGTAATTGTATTTGTGTATCATATGCAGGATCACTCGCTATCTGGAGCCTTTAGCAATTGCAGCGAACATCACCCAAGCATCATTCTGCCGGCTCGATCAGGTTCTTCTTACATTCGGGTTCCTTGTCATGAGGTACAAAGACGAGAAGATGAATCAGGACGAAATCGGCCGGTCGGCAATCATCAAGAGCTTAGAGACTCGTTGGTCCAAATGCGATCAGGAAGTTTTTGTGGCAGCCGTCATTGTCAACCCCTTCTATCAGACACTCCCGTTCAACGTTAATGATGGGGAATTCTCACTATGGCTCACCCGCGCAGAACTCCGCGCCCTGTTTTCTCGTTTATTCCGCCGATTTTTTCAGAGAGAGCCACCTCCCGAGTTCTTTACCGACATGGTGGACTTTCTTTCGGCAACGGGAAAATTCCGCAGGCTTCGCGAACAGGTGACCTTTGATCTTGAGCAAGCATCGCAAAGGGTGCGTTTCGAAATTTCCATATATTAAACATCTGTCGCTCCTTTTTAATCTACCTTACAGAGAGAGCAGGTGGACCCCCTCGATACTCTGTCATCATTCTCAATCCCAGGACGACCTGACCTCGACAGTCCCTTTATGCTCTTTGCTCGAAGGTTGCTCTCTGTTTCAGCAAACTCGGCAAGCTGCGAGCGCTTATTCAGYGTTTTCGGCACCATCCTCACAAAGCTCCGGAATCGAACTGGAAACACAACACTTACCAACCTTAGCGAGATCAAGATGCACATCCGGGATGAACACAACGCGAAGGGAGGGAAATCCCGACTGAAGAGGCAATTTCAGGCTCAAGCGCCATCCGCCGCCGATCCCAATCTTCCACCCGCTGGGTCTGCCACATCTCGCGTAGATGCTAACAATCAGCTTGAATCTACGATCAATAGTGAGTCATACGTTGATCATATCAGAGTTCAGACATTTCTTATTTACTTCATGGTTTATAGATATCTTTGCACAGGCCTTGGTTTATCGGCTACCACTTCCGGATTCTGAACCGTCTGAGTCCTCCCCTCTCACTGGTGAATTTGCTGCCTTAGTTGCCCAGCACCGTCAAATGCTCGAGGATGACGACGAAGACAACCTGCCGACCCAAGTTTCAGATGAGTGGAGAACATTGTCATTGGAGCAATTGTTTGATTTTTCTTCGAATCTATGGGTAACTCGCTATGCTAATTTTGCGAACTTTACCTTTGATGAAGAACTGGAACTGTACGACTTATTGGAGTTGGATGCTGATGGCGATCTTGACCCAGAATTTGATGCGACCACCGAGGACATTCTTTCGGGCTGATAGCTACTTTTTTTCCTTATGAATATTGTAAATGTACTACGAATTGGCTGCAAACGCGACTGTTTTCCCTCTGGATCAATGCACCGGCCCACAGCCCTGTGGCTATGTGATAACCCATCACTAGAGTTAATTATAACTACTAACTAGTTAATAACTCGCCGTAACTTTCGGCAAGTTACCTAACTTCGGCGTAACTCGCACATCACTGAGGCAACGCGGGGGCGTTCGTTTAACGGGTCTGGGAACGAATACATAGATGGCACCCAGCGCGGGAAACATGTATGGACAGGGACGGTCTGTCCCACTGGCGCAGCTTCCGATGACCTGTTGGCACTTGGCAGGCGTATTTCGGGAAGGAGCCTTTCTTCCAGAGCCACTCTTAGCCTTCGTGGCAGCGTGTAATGAATTCGACGCGCATTAACCCCTGATTTTCTGGACATTGACGCTCATATTCAGCAGAGCCTTGGGACTCGGAAGGCGCCAAAATCTTGGCTTAGGAGTGAAAAACTAAAAATAGACCGCCTACGGGCGTCAACTCATCCAGACGCGTTCATCGACCCCTTGTGAATTGTTCCATTGGTAGGCGCCGATATCCTTAAAAATAGGCCGAGTGCGCGGAGAAAACAAACGTATACATAGATGGTCACCATAACACTCATTTATTTTCACTCCCTGTCACTGACACAGCGCGCGTAGCGCCGCTGGCTGTCTCCTACACCTTCTCGACGATCGAATCACAAAAGAATGTCAATGTCCATTGTCGTACGCAATATGTACGTAGTATGTATATTATCCACAACAAGCGTGAAGAGTACGCGGATATGAAAGCAACTACATAAAGCCGCCGCAGTACCGAAATGTCAGAATTGCAATAAGGAGAAGAAAACGGTTACTATAGTGTGCACCGCCAACGAATTACATACGTCGTTATATCCACATGCTCGCGCATCCCTCGAGATCTATCAAGAGCCCAGGAAGGCGAGTCGGAGAAATACAGATCAAATCATAGGAGGTACGCAGCGGCACCGCCGACTAGGACAAAGAGCGCGGCGGGCGCTCGCACACTCGACGCACCGCTGGTGGTCGAGTTGGTGGGCGACGCAGCGCTTCCGGAACCCGATGTGGCAGTCGCACCCGACACGGATGCACCAGACGCGCCTGTTGTACCCGACCCGCCCGTAGCAGTAGCACCTGTGGTTGATGCACTGGTCGTGGACGCTGCGAGGAAAAGGTCTGTCGACTGGAAGGTCTGACAGTTCGAAGACGCGGGGATGCGCGGGGTGTACGGTGGGGGCGTGTTCAAGGGGTCAGGCATCGACCATGTGGTAGCTATAACAGTCCGCCGTCAGCAACCGATTATGGATGAAACAATAAGGCGCAAAAATGACTCACTAACGCCGTTGGTGGTGTACACGCCGACAACGTCCTGCACGTCGCCCTCACAGCTCGTGAACTCGCCGTCCTGCACCGCACTTGGCATATTGTACGAGCACCCGATGAGATCGTAGATGTTCAAGCAGTAGTCGGGGTTGGTGATCGAATTGTAGCACGCCTTGAAACAGAACTGGCCTCCGCCAACGAATGTGTTCCAGTTAAACACTTGTGTCAGGGTATGTCCATCCGAGTCAGTCGTGCCGTTGGAAAAGACCACGCCGCCAAGCGGGTTGCCCTGTAGATCCGCTCCGTGCGGGTCGAGTTCACCGCCCTCGTCCGTGGGGTCGAGGCTCAGGCCAGTGTTGTTGATGAAACCAGTCACTTGAATGTAGCCGGGGGTGGTCATCCACTGCGCAGCACGATCAGTATCATGCGGTGCGGGTTACAGATGCCGGTGACATCACTCACTTGCATGCCTGTGATAGCACCTGGAGGGATAAGGCGGGTACCGTGGTAGGGCTTCGTGCAGTAAGCCACGACCTTTGCTTCGTCATTTCCAATAGTTCCGTCGGCCTCAGGGGATCCCCACAAGCAGAAGTCATCCTTTTGATGAATGCAAGGTATCAATCAGCAATCACTTCCTTCCAATCCCCCAATCGTGCAGCGTGCGAATATTCATACACGAGGCGCGCACAAACCAACCGAGATAACTTACAGGTGAGTTAAAAATCAGAGTCTGACAATTCGATTCAGGTCCAAGAGTAGTAGAATTGCATTGATTGAAGCCGAATTGTGGCCCTCTGAGAACGGCGAAGGGGTAGACCTGGAACGGAAGGTCCGTAAATTGAAAGTGGAGCGTCGACAAGATAGGTGTTCCCGACGCCCCAGCAACCTGCCGCCGCTCGGGGGTAGTAGGTGTCGGTGCGGGGGTGATCTGAGGGTCCTCTGCCGCGAGCACAGAAGTAAACGAGTGGAATGCCGCAGCGAGGGCGACAAGGAGTACTTTTGTCGAAGGCATGATGAAGCCTGGTGGTGATAAAAAGGTGGAGGGAGAAAGAAGTGTGGGTTCGATGCGCCGCTGCCCTCCAGATTATAAGGGCGCTCTATTAATACATTGTTCGCTCGCACGGATAATCCTAAAATAGCCAGGCAACACTCGTGCCGCAGTCATACCCGCTGCCCCACCCGTTGTATTTATCGTGAACCTCTGTGGACCTTCTGAATTTTGCACGGATACATCGGCGCCGTCTCAGACATGCTGAGGGTATTTGCGGATTCTACATGACCACTTTAAAATATTCCGCCGCATATAACCCGCAGAAAGCTTGAGTTTACGCTACCCGCAAACTTCAGACAGCTCCCATCATCCTTCTAGATGAATTTCTTACACGTATATAACCCCCGGGATGATCAAATTCTTGTGACGACAAATATTTCCTGGCCCACAGCTTACAGGCCCTGAAGTGTTGTGAAAGAGTGTATCTGCGCTTGATATGTGCCACTCTGTCAAATTCAAATCCAGCTCAAAAATTAAGTTCACATCTGTTAGCCTGGTATGCCAGCAGAAAGTCTGACCCAACCGTACATTTCCCTTGTGAATTCCAGCACATACATAGCGTACGCTCGAATTTTTGCATGCCCCATGCGACTGCGCATTCCGTCTATTTATAAACCTCATAACGAAAACAGCTATTAATACGTTACAGATCCGATTTTGCCTAATTTTGTTGGGGAATTTTATCCTAGCTAGATACAAAGCTTGCTTTCAACAGGTTATCGTAGGTAAAAGCCCGTTTTATAAGCCTATGCGTACTTCAAATACGACTACGAGAGATGAATCGAGCCTGGGAGCTTGCAAGCTTGAACGTCTGAACAATCGTCATTTCAGGGTCGGGGCCACAGATAAATTTAGAACGCTCTACTAAAAATAGTTGGGACCATGCCAGCAGACTCCTCCTTGCAACTTGCAGTTATAGCGCTGGCGACTGCGTCCAATCGGTCCGATTTTCCAGTGTTTTCTCGACTTCAAGCAATATTTATTCAACAATTTTTCTAGAATGTTAGTTATCTCTGCACGATGTAGTTATGACCTGTGTCTCGTCGATTTCTGGAGAACCTTTTGTCGCCCTGCTTGAAGAAAGCAGTTGATAATGCCAAAGCTGTGCAATTTCCAAGAAATCTCAGCAGCAGATTTTAGTTGGCGACAGTGAGTGTTCCGTATCGGAACCAAGGAAATTCTGCTCCTTCCATCAGAAGCCACCTTTGTTGCGCTCAAGTTTCCGCGTGCAGAACGCACATTCTGAATTGCCAGCTCTCCGTTAACTATGATTATTATGCTATTTCTTATGACAACTCTGCTAGTAGTACCTATGTACGCAATACAAAGATCAAACATCCCGGATGTCAGTAAGGTATCTGCAAGGCGTTCCAGCCAGACCAGGTCCTTGCGATGACATATGCCTCTCACAGCTCAGGCTCTTTTAAAAATGGCCCGTCGACCGAGCAGACGTAGTGCAGATCGAATGGTATAAAACGGACCGACCAATCCATTTACCTATTTCCGTCTTATTCGCGCATATCCTCACGAGGGTTTTTTTCAGAGCCCACGTAAAATATATTCCCTGCGACGGGTGCGCGAGCAGTCCCGAGACTGCCTGCAAAGTACATACAACAAGTCACAGGGCGTCTTGACCCATCTCGGACGCATTGAGAATTGATAGTAGTCAGAATTCAATATTCAACGCGGTGGAGGGTATTCCGTAAGTGATGATGTCCTTTACATGGTGGCGGTGTCTGATCGCGAGCATACAGGCCCGGAGTCCATAGCATGGATGCGAGCTTAACATGCGTGACTGAGATCTGAATAAAGTGTAAATACATCATACGCGCTGAATGTGTCTACAGGCGATAGAGTAATAATTATACATATTCTAATTATAGGTATTATTGTCTACCAAATAACACACCGGCCCAAGCCATTAGGACGACGATACTTCAGGCGCTGGAACAGGCGATTCTTTTTCGTTGATACTGCTCCCCGACGCCGTATCGTGCACCTGGACCTCGGGCTCGGTCGGCCGTCCCAGCCGCTTGTTGTTGAGTTTAATCGCCTTCTTCCTATTCATGCGAACATCGTGTCAGAGGCCACTGAATATCCGAGAGGGAAGAGACAACATACACCCAGGGTGGTACGATTCCTCCGGGGGGAATTACCCAGGGCTCAGCCTTATCGGCCTCATGCGGCACGATGCGTCCACCAGATATCTTTTTGATGATGAAAGGTATGCCGTTCAGCGTGATGTATGAGAGGATACCGGCGATGACGCCGTATGCGATACTAAACCCCGGAAATGTGAGCGCGACATGGGGTCTGGAGGAGGAGGGGACGTACTTGTAGGTAAGGGGAATAATAATCAGGGTCAAGAATGCGGGCACCGCATCGCCGATGTACATCCAATTTATCTCGACGACACTTTTCAAATATGATGTCAGACCTACCATGCGGAGGAGAGAAAATGTCAGATACGCACTTGCGAATCATCAGTGACCCCACAATGACGAGCGCGCCACCAGTCGCCCAAGCGGGAATGGATGCGAAGATGGGCGCGAAGAAGACGCAGACGAAAAACATGATCCCGATGGTCATGGCGGTCAGACCAGTCTTACCTCCCTCTGTGATTCATTGTGAGAAACGGACATGACATGCGGGATACACCGATGTGCTGTGACGTACCACTGATACCCGTTGCACTTTCGATGAAAGCGGTGACGGGACTCACACCCATCAGGGCGCCCATGCTGATAGAAAATGCATCTACGCAGTAAGCAATGCTGGATCCTTCAAAGTCGAGGGTGACTGGATCCCGAAGGCCAGCGAACTTGGCCATGGAATATAGGGTACTGTTACGGACGTCAGATATATGAAAAAAAATGTAATCTATCATTATTTACCCGGTAGTATCTGCGAAATATAGTTAGAGAAAATATAATATTAGCTGGGCCGGAGTGATTAAACACGCACCCAGAATATCGACATAGAGGAAGGTAATCAGCGCATACCAAATACGCCCATTCCTTTATTCACGCATTCAGCACGCAACATGGATTACAATGAAAAAGATCGCATACCCGTAATGATGCTTTCAAAACCAGTTCAGCATTCCCGACTCTCCGAATCATTGAAAGAACTACTTACATCGATCACGTTTCCAATCTTTTGCAACTTATGGAACTGCACCACGTTCTTGAAGTAGTCAAACAGCGCGTCGCCCGAATCAGTGTGCGGGAAGTACGTGACTGGCGTGCCACGCGGCCAAGAGATGATCGAAGTGAGCAGGATGCCGAGCAAAATCGCGCCTCGAACCCGGTACATCATGAGCAACAGCGTAATTATACTGGCGAGCCGAGACTGTGATGAGCGCAACTATAGCAAGCCATGTAATGAACTACTCACCCGCCTGTGAAGATGCCCAACCACATCGTCGGATTACGGAGAACGCCGCGCGCACAGTATCCCGGGAGATCGGCTACATAGTCTGTACGAAGACTGCCGTCAGCAAAATAGAAGGGTTAGGAATTTTTTAGGAAATGTCGCACTTTCGGGCTTACAACCCCCAAGTCCAACGAGATTGACGGTGTCTCCTCCAATGACATTGAGGCCATTGGTTGACAGACCAATAAATCTGAATGTCGGCCAACAGAATTAGCGAGAGGGGAGGACGCCGATGCACTAGAGATGCGCACGCGATGAAAAGCCCGATGCCGGCACCGACGGCAAGCACAAGCGATTGTGGCATGATGCGCACGAGCCATTGGCGCAGTCCAAGAATAGACAAGATAAGGAATATCCATCTGGACAAATCAAAATCAAAATCGCTGTCAGCGAGCCTGTCACCCGACCATGTGCATCGTTGCACAAAAAGCGAGGAGCGCATACCCTTCCAAGAACACAGCCCCAAGGGCCTGGCGGTAGGTAATGAGGCCACTGCCGTGGAATCCTACGACCGAATAGGTGAACTGTTCGGGTGAGGGGTAGTTGAAGGATTTGGGCGGTGATGGAGGGAAGAAATGGAGGCGTAGGCGCGAAATGTGTTAGTGCCGGTAGGACTGGAGTATTTGAAAGCAGTGACCACTCACATATGCATTAAGACCGAGTCCAGGCGCGAGGCCGACTGGGATGTTCGCCAATAAGCCCATGAGGAACGACGCGAGCGCGGAAACGGCGGCGGTCGATGTGATGAGGTCTTGGCGGACCTCGTTCACGCAGGTTAGATAAACCTGATCGGCGACGCAAAGGTCGTCGGTAGTGCACACGCATGTGCCTCCGGTGTCAGCGAGGATGGAAGCGTTGACTGATATCTATAGCTATACCATGGGCAAAGAGATCGACTAGTCGTGGCAGAGGAAAACGTACGATGTATGCCATTGCAGCCTAATGACCAACTGGGTTTAGACATCATGTCGCCTGAGCTGGAGTTAAACTTCAAACGCACCCATGTAGTCAGTCCAGCTCGGATTTCTGTCTACCTCAAGCCATGAAGATGTTAGCGATTGCTCGAGAGAAGAATACATTATGTAGATGGATGTGCGTACCATGAACCGCGCCCCGGGGCGCTCCCTCTTTGCGCCAGACCCCTCCAACTTGAACCATCTGCCAATTGGTGTGCGAGCGACCTATAGAATATGATTCACATCCTGACGATCAGCGCAGTCGGTATTGAAAAGAAAAACACACGTACGGCTCCATCAATCTTCTGTATGATACCCATAGTACGGTGACGATCCTTTGAGTATCACTAACAGGTGCGGGTTATAGACAGGCGCTGGCGAAGCGAGTTGGCAAGCTTTGGAATGCAAGGTATAAGTACCGAGGACTTTCCCAGCCCGACGTTATGAGCAAAAGCGGTTATCGTCTTGAAGTATCTCCACATATATCTAGGAACTATCGTGCGGGACTTTCACATGGCGATAAGAGAAGCGGCACGGCTTCGGTTACATATAATTGAAATTGCTGGAGACTCCTGGTGGCATTACCGTTAGGAGGCCACAGTGGAATGTTAGCTAGGTGTAAGAACACGAGATTACATGACTGACCCGTAGTCTTTCGTAGTCTCAACATTTGTCTAACAGCGCAGATGCTCTACGGAAGGCGCTACTCTGCTTCCAATGCACGCTATCTGGGGCGAGCGATAAGGAGTGGATCGTGGAGATATACAGTGTTATAAGCAGTCGGGTAAGGCACGGAGGCGTCGCCTATTCACTGGTAGAGTTTTCAGACGTTTCACGGCAGAGAAAAGTTGTGCCACTTGAAATTGACTTGGAATGCTCTGTTGGTGTCGCCTTGGCAAGCGCGAAGAGATAAGCATTTTGTAACACGAGTATTTTCCGGCTTCTGCGTATAGTCAAAAGAGAGAGAGCGCGAAAGTGTATGTCTCAGCAGGAAGAGAGATAGGTCCAAGTAGAATCTAGAGTTGGACAAACTTTCGACAGACAGAGTCCAGTCAAGCAACCACTCGGAGCGACGAAGAGTCAAGAGAATTTGCACTACGACTCCACGTGACTGCAGAGGGCCGCGGCCTTGGCGCGGTCCAGTGTCCACGGACTCAAGCAAGACTCAAGGCAGAAAATCAAACCTTGCACTTGCCTTGCACCAACTTGTTCGGTGGGATTTGCTCACAGATACGATATATAACAATTGTATAAATTGGATTGTCGCTTTCATAGCGCACCCAGACCTTTCCAAGCCCCACGTCCCCCGGCTAATACAACTCTAATACAATTTATACGCTGCGCTAAGCATAGGCATCAGTGGTCGTCCTTGACATCATTCAAAAATAAGTAGTAGACGAGTCGGTTCAAATCTGGGGTCCAAACCGATTTCGCGTCTAACATCCTTGAAGCCAACTCGAAGCTTTTATTGTACTAGATCAAAACGCATGTCCCAATGATCGCCTATGTACGCATCTCCATTCCTCTGGGACGAAGTTTAGCGAAGCTACTATAGGAGAAAAAAATTAACAAGATATTCCCTATGTCGGTTCTAGTATTCCCGGGATTCTCTATCTTACAAAGTCTGCTATAAACAGGACTTCGCATGAGCTTGGAACGGTGGCTACCTGAATCACAGGTAACGTTTTCTAATCCATGTTCATGGCAGAGTGATTGAAAGATGAAGATAGTTCGCTGTCCGTCACGGTCAGGGTGTTTCGCTCGGACTGAATCATATTGACGTACAAGGAAGACTGGGGTATAAAAAGAGATGCACACGTGAATACTGTCCACATACCAGTGAACCACTGACATGTTACGGCATCGGTGTAATAAACCCAAGTCCAAATAGCCTGACTGTCTGAGCCGCGGTGTGGGGGCGGTTCAAGGGCCAAGGCGGTTCACCGAACATAATTTTAACACAGTGCGAACCGGCCTGTTATCAAAGTGTCTTTTCCACGTGAGGACGTTAGAAGCGAACTAGTCACGGCTGGGACAGTACAAGAACACATATACTCTCTCCCTCTGAAGGTTCCTCCTTCCCGTCTCTTGCTTCCTCCCACTATAATCTCACTTGCACAGCGCTTGGGCCATACACCGACCAGAATACCTTAACAGTCATCTCAAATGTACAATGACGGCGTACCATGGATTGGTATGTAACCTGAGATTCAGCAGCCGCAGAATAGTAACGGTGTATTTCTTAGCACGGCGTGGGGGGTACAGAGGTCGAGGTTCACGACCGACGTCCAAGTCTGTGGGCACGAGTTCGATCGCGCTCACTTCATGCGCGATGGTGGGAACCGACCTGAATTCGTCTCTAGTTGTCCCCACTGCGCAGACAGCCCAGCCGCACAATTTTTGCACTTTACAGAACCAGAGTATCAGCTCCACAACATACTCGTTTGAAGAAAATGACTCACATCAGGGTATGGACTATTGTATGTGCGACAACAATTGTCCTCCCCCACTCATCCCCGCCCCTCCGACACCATTACCGCCACTGGCCAATGTGCCTATTTCGGTCCATCCTCTGTTGGCACATCACAGACTGTCCCCAGCCATCCGATACGACCTCGAAGCTCCGCCCTCATCCGCGTCTTTGGCCCTAGTACTGGCTGAGCGTGTGTCCCGCCAATACTGGGGAAACCAGCCCGCTATGAACCCGGCTATAATAGGATCAATTACAATCCGCATCGCAGGGCTGGAACGGCCTATTGTAGTATTCCCAGCTCGTTTGGATCAAGGTGTCGTTACTGTTGACGACGTCCTCAGCAGAGTCCACGAAGCAATCCACAGCACCGCCGTCGGTGGTGACGGATGGGACTTCGGCACAGCCACATCGACAGTCGGGGGATTTTCCTGGGACGGGCATTGGGGTACATCTGCGCACGCAAAGATAGTATCAGGAGGTTGGATGACGGGTATAATTCGCAGGGGCTTCCACAGTCAGATTTGGTGGGGAGGGCTGGCACCAAGCACAACAGAGATGGATGTATGGGTATTGCACGTCAACATAACCAATCCCAGTGACAGCCGAAACGTATTGGGAATCAGAATGGGAAAAAGGCGTTGATGAAGGTTTAGAGACCTATTCGAACGGACAGACAGAGACGAGACGAAGACGAGACGAGCACAATTTGGCCACGCATCAAGTGAATGACTGTACAGGTAGTTGGCAGAGTCCACTTATACCGTGTAGTACGACCAGGATGTATAGCTCCCTGAAAAAGTGAAGATTATTTGAGTGTGCCCTTAGAGACCCTGTGGCAACGACTGGAGAACGCCTTGGGTAACAGCGCCGGTGGCATCTTGAATGGTGGTCGAAAGCAAGAGATTTTACAAAGCATAAACAAACAAGCTCCATTAGATCATCTGATTCTAACATTCTCACGATATATAAACTGAAATTGGACAGCACGGATTAGGTACGTTTATCAAGTGTAAATACAGAGCATGATGTTATCGCATGGCAGCTGGGCGCTGCAGTTGTACGAACAGCAGTCTGGACGGTGCTTATCAATTTTGACTAAGTAGACGGGGTCATCGGCCCGGATACAAATCACATGATCCAACTTGGATCCCAACGGTCAAGTTGATCGACTATGGCAGCTGCTCGCAACCACCTCCAAATCATCGAAACATCGTATTGAAAGTTGAGGCCATACCCTATGTCGAAAGAACCGCCAACGCCCAGTGAGTCGTGTTACACCTTAAACTACGTAGGGATGTGTGCTGACCGTTCGATTACCACACGATTGCGTCCGAATCATGATTTAATTATCTCATTGCTTGAATTTGCTTCATCTTCGTGAACTCAATAATGACATGATAGCAGGTATACGTCTGCCAAAGGCCCTTCCCCTGGATTCAGAAAGCGAAGATCTTTTAGGCCCAGTCCAGGAAGTCCCTGACATGTCTTTGTCGCCACTCCCACCTCTGGTTCTCCCGTCAGCTGGGACCCTGCTGGACTTTCCAACACAAGGCATGTTCCTTGCTATTTATTTGGTTTTGAAAATCAGTTGACCCGGACTCACCGTTCCCAAAAATATCTAGACGAAGCCCTATCAGGTTTGACGCCGGCACAGTTGTACGATATGAATCAGGCGAGTCGTCCTGTACACACAAAGACAGCTGCCTGCTTGCCTCAACCTTTCGTGACGACCGTCTAATTTCCAAATGATCAGGATCTGTATTACGATTCCGTCCCGACGCGCGCGCTCATCGATGCGGTCGCGCCCATGTCAGAGCTTCGGAGCGAATACGAGAACGGGTCCGCTGCATTTGTGAAGGAAATAGACTGGCTCGTCGCCAACGGATATACCTACGTGCGTAGGACGCGCGGTGACGGGGATTGCTTCTATAGATGTCAGTGACACTCCCCCCCTGTCTCTACCTATTTCCGCCCATGACGCGTGCTGTGCAACCCGCAGGCGTGTAATTTTCTTTCTTGTAACAGTGACCCTCGCTCTTTCTTTTCAATCCTTCTTCTCACATCCGTATCCTCTCACGGCATACTGATCACACCGCCTAGGCACTTCTAGCCCTCGGCTTTGCTTACATCGACCGCCTACTCTCGCTTCCTCAACCAGCGCGTGATACTGCCGTTGCTACCGCACTTTCACTCCTCGACGGGCACCCTGCCATCCTCGATGGGGCGGGAATCGAGCGGCTCGTGTACGAAGACTACTACGATCTGCTCAAGGAACTCGTGGAGAAGGCGGGAAAGGGAATGCGCCAGGAAGAACTGCTGGAGACGTTCCAAACCCCGGAGAGTATGTCGCCGTGCATGCTTGTGGCGCGAGGCTGCCCCCACGCGCTGAGCACACGCACATCAGCCTTCGACTGAATATGACCTTCTATTTCCAGATTCTAACGCGGTGGTGTTGTACCTGCGTCTCCTAACAGTGCGTACGCCAGTCTCTTTAATACCCCCCTTCTTACCCTGCTGGCGTTGATCTGTATCAAATATACACTAATACTCAAACATCTAGTCCGCGCAGATACGGTTGAACCGCGATAATTACGAGGGCTTCCTCGTGCACCCGGACACCAAGGAGCTAATGTCCGTCGACTCGTTCACCGCCAACGTTGTGCAGGCGATGGGCAAGGAGGCTGGTGTGTATCCTCTTCACAGGTTTTAATGCGAATTTAATGTTGGAGTACACCCCAGATAATGTCGAGATTGATGCCCTCTCGCACGTACTGCAACTCGACCTTGATCTCGCGTACCTCAATGGCGTGCGTCAGGATGGGGTCGACTTCATACCCTTCCGGAATGCATCTAACAAAGACGACGCGCCGCTGGTCTTGCTTTACAGGTACGTCAGCCAGACTCTCCCTCCCCTTTTTGGTCCCAGTGTCGACCTCCGTGTTTTTGTCCCTTTACTCTTTGTTTTTACGCCGCTCGCGTCCCCTATGTTCGCTTCCCTTGTCCACGGCTTGCCGATTATGTTCCTTCCCTCTGGGGTTTGCTTACATCCCCTTTCTGTTTTTATGCGCGCCCATTCTGATACGTGGATCTGTTCATATAGACCCGGCCATTATGATATTCTTGTCAAGCAGTAGACTGGTCGCGTGAGCGGCAAGAAGTAGCGCTACGTAAATGATATAATATGTACTGCTCGCAATGGTGCCATTGATATCGTGACTTCGTGATACCATATCGGCCCAATAGGAAGGCGTTTGTTTTACTGGTGGTTCATAGGTGGTCGAGGCACCGTATGACAGTAAATATTCTGCATGGATATGCGATACTTGTGGAGCGCTAGACCCTCCGTTCGTTTTACCTTCTCTTGAATATCAGGCAGTTGGCAACTTCGCGCTCGGCCCTATGAAAAACGAGCCTAGCAACTTGCCGACAAAGCGGTCCGCCGACACATAGGATTTTGACCCTCACGGTTTGCGCAGAATTCGCCACAGAATTTGGCTATAACGTTGGGACCGGGTGTCAGGTTGGTCAGACTGGGTTACGTCTAGAGGCACCCCGCGTCGTCTCACCAAGTACATGCTGCACTATTACACGCAGTAAGTACTTGAAATAAGTATGCTGAAATTTTAATACAAAGTGAACATGCCAACGTGGTTAATATATGTAGATCCAGATTCTATAAGGCGACCCTCGCAGGGAGTCACTTGATCGAGGAACCGAATGCATGGCGCTAATGCATGTAGGAAACATATTTATGTAAGTCAGAAACATTAGCTCTGTACGCCTATGAAGACTGAAATTGAGATGCAGCCAGGATATATGAGTAGCGCTGTGATGGCACACAGGGCGCACAGATCTCAAACAGATTTCTGTCGTTCTTTGGCTGGTTGACCACTTACTTAATCATCCTACGTATGACTCCGATATGAGGTGGCCGTGATGCAAGCGCACAACTTTGCAATGAGGCCCTAGGATAGGCATAAATTTAAACCACAAGACTTGCGGTGCCACTGACGTTCTCGCTTTCTTTCCTCGACCGTACCTCTTCGGTTTTCGTGATACACCGCTCTCCTTTCCATATCGGTCAGTGACATGGCTCAAAAACACGGTCTTTCAGAGCACGAGGAACTCTTGCGGACGTTGTGGATGTGCGTGTCGATCATCCTTAGAGCTTAAATCAGTATTCCGAACACTAAATACGACACCGTCTTGTGCCACTTCCTAACCTCCAGCAACGCAAATTCCCATCAACGAGACAGTATCAAGTGAGTAATCAAATTAAGTATCTCACGCGCATCATTTGCTGAATCGTGTCGATGACATAGCCCTGCGACTTACAAGCGACCGACGGTACTCTCGAGGCATGTCCCTTTTCATGTCTGCGTTATTTGAGCCACTCAACTTCAAGTAGCTGCAAGCCACCCGTGTACGCTTTATTGATAGGGATTGACCATTCTGAAAGCTTCCAGCCTCTACGTGGCGCCGTGGCTGATGTTCTCGCCTTCAAAGAATACCTTGAGAACGAAGTTGCAGTGCCCACTGACCGGATAGTCGTTCTTCTCAATTGGTCTGCAAGGCGTCGCGATATCATTGAAGCGCTCCACGATATAGCGAAGAACGAACAAATTAAGCGAGGTGACCCCATCATAGTGTATTTTGCAGGCTACGGCGGCGAAATCATTTATGCCGAGGACGACGTCAAACGTACCAGTCAATTCATCGTTCCACAAGACTATTGCCACCGGCAGGGGAGCGAAGTACCAGCCATTCCAGATCAAACGATTGCTGCACTCCTGGGAGAAATTGCCGATGTTAAAGGAGAAAACATTGTGAGTAACTTTTGTTCGTGGATGCCAGTGTGTTCGCCATTTATCTGATACGTATCGTCAACGGAGACTGTTATTTTGGACTGCTCATACACTATGTCTGGAGTACTGCCGCTTGAAGAAGGATCAAGTACGCGCGTTCGCTCTGCACCCATATCGCCACGCATCCACCCTCCCGGCCTGGATAGAGATATCTTTCAAGGAAGTGGTAGATTCCCGGGGCTTTCAATCAGAACACCATTCGATCTCACGGCCCAGCGATTTATTCTTGTACAAGCATGCGGGCCATCTGAGCTCGCCCTGGAGACATACACTCGAGGGAATTTTACCAAAGCATTTCTCCAACTGCTTCGTAATAGTCCACCCCATGAACTACAGTACTCGGATATCGTATCTCATATAGATCAGATACCAAGGTAGTTTTATGCGCCTATTTTCTATCACTGACGCTGACGGTTTTGATTGTTCATAGCCAAAGTCCTCGGATACAGGGCCCATTTATGGGGAAAATACTGTTCGACGGAAAAGTTCTCATAACTCACAAGCCTTGCTTTTCTCTCAAAGTCTCGGAGGGGAGGATACAACTTGCTGCCGGTAAAGTTCACGGTATAACCCTTGCCTCAGAGTTCACTGTGTATGCTATCAGCGATATCTCCTTTCAAGCTCCTCTGGGTATTTTACACATTCGATCTCTGGGTCCCTTCTCGGCCGATCTGGCCAGTCCCCCCGGAGACAAGCCCTTTATGATTACCGATACCGCATTTGCCGTACAAACGAAGATCGGTGAACGAGAAGACGTCCGCATATACTTCCCCGTGGATGATCGCATTCTTCCCTGCTACGACGCTCTTCTCACCTTGATGGACACCGGAGATGAGGCTCTTCAACATATAAAAATTGTACCTGAACCCAAGGACGCCCATATCGAAGTTTCGATTGAGAACGATAAAGTTGTTTTCTTAATTCGCGACCAGCAAGTTCTGCAGTATGGTCTCACCCGTATGCCGCATGACATCGATCCCACCTTCGAGGAGATGTTTTCCGTTCTCAAGGCGGCGGCGAATTATTATTGGAAATTCAACAGAACAAACGACGAGCCTGAAATCACGCGAAACGTCGATCTTCAGTTTTACAAGTTGGAAGATCCAGAAGATTACTTCGCGTCTAGTCCCTCGAACATGACGCCGACAGGTCCCAGCCTCGCTCGGAACGGCGTAATAGAACTGGTCGTCGAAGAGGGCGTGGGATATGGATTGCATCTCGTCAACAACAGCTGTCACGATCTGTACCCATATTTGTTCTATTTCGACTGCAGTGATCTGAGCATTGGTATGTTTTGTCTATCTTCTTATAAACATTACTCTGAAACTCGTGCAATGTAGGCGCGTACTACCAGCCAGTGAGGAACAAGGACCAAGAATTTATTGAAGCGCCTCTCAAAAAGAATGGTGGCACGCTGTCCATTGGATACGGCAATAACGGAACTCTTCCATTTGCATATTTCCTCCGTCCAAATCAGCCCGTCGATGTCGGATTCCTCAAGCTCTTTCTGTCTACTTCGCCCATCGATTTGTCGGCTCTGCCACAGCCGACTCCGTTCAACGTCACCCGGTCAGGCGTCAATTTCTCCAGGCCCGCAAGAGACACTTGGGGTACCATTCTCATTCCCATCGTACAGCACCGCTTTGCCCCCAATTCTAGCTCAGCGGAGAGCTGTCCGCAGTGCGGTAACGTCTATACTTCCTCTCTTCGCATCAAGGCGGATATTCTTGCCACCGAGAACAGAAACCTGAAACAAGAATTGGCTATTCAAAGGGACCGCTCGAGCTTGGAGATAAAGCAGCTTCGTTTGAAATGTGATAGGCTGTCAGCAGATATCAAGGCTAACAGTGTGTTACCCTGCAGAAGTGATGCACGGTCTAAGGACCCAACCCGTCGTAACAATCACCTGACACCTGCACACCCTCCCACTCTTCCAACGCGACCTTCCGACTCTTTTCATCGGCAAATCAGTATCTCAGCCAGCGCAACAAATTACTTGACAAATATATTTGGAGATATATTGCACTGGATGCGTAAGCTCAGCCATAGATAAACTGTTTCGAGCGGACTACCAACTCTTTGACAACTTCGTCGATTCATAAAAGGTATGATGATATTACAATTTGATTACAATTAAAATCTAGAACGTACGGTTATTTCATTATCTCAGAAGCTACCCCATTTAGATACTTCCCGTCATCGCGCCATCATGGATCCTGCTGCTTCGATTTACTCGCTAATTTTTATGCGCCAACCTTATCATTTCATGGAATGCAATTATGTACTGCTCATCTCAGTATTTCGTAAACTAATGTGTAGGACTCAACAACACTTGCTTTGGGAGGAAACGGATCGGGTGGCTTATCACTCATATACTTATGTTTATGACACGCTTTTGTTTGTCGATGATATTTCCCTCCTTTTTGAGCTCGAGGGCCCAAGCTTTCCTCATTTTAGATTTCTCATTTACTGAAAATATATTATAATAGCCAAATGACAATCTACTCTGCTTGGATTTATCCAATCCTTGCCGCAACGAAGCGACGCATAAACTAATGCGTAGGACTCAACAACACTTGCTTTGGGAGGAAACGGATCGGTTGGCTTATGTATTAGAATAATTTTAGCCCGTTTTTTTTTACACAAAATATACATACACGTAACATGCTAAACACTGGCGGTAACACCCATGGACCTTGTTATTTTCGTCATTAACTGTAGCAATGCATTCGCCTGGTAAACGTGTTGTAACACTGTAGGATTTTGTTTATTCGCTGTTTTACTTTGAAAGATTGTGCCGGCGATGATTTGGATTTGACTTGTATGCTGATCCCCCCTGGTAATTACCACATTCATGAGATTTTCCTAGGGGACTTGCGTCCACAACAACAAATGTACAGGAGCCGTCCACTGCACTCATAGTCATCGGCATTGTCAATGTTTGGCACTAGAGGTCCTTGTTTACAGATCAGCCCGTGCGCGTGACTCTACTTACAGTCAAGTTTACTTGGATTCGCATATACCTTTCGCAAAGAAGCCACCTTGACAGTCATCGAGCACCCCCCGCTTTACCATCTGCTACAATGCCCGTGCCTAAAAGATGCTCTCCTTTCTCGCTTCCTGATTTACCGTTGGAAATATATGAGCTAATCATCGACGAATATATAGCTAATTGTAACCCCTCCGAAATAGTGAAGGGCCTCAAGAATCTCTCCATCACCAGCCGCAACTTTCATACAATATGCTACCCGCATCTATTCTCCCGGATTTTCTACAGTTACGATCATGATCACAAGGATCGGGGCCGCTTCCTTCAGTCCTCCCCCCATATTGTCAAGTTGGCCCGCAACTTCGAGCTCACATTCTGCCACTCAATGTCGGAGGAAGATGAAGAGAGACATATCAAGGACAATATCGCCTCCAGCCTCTGCGCAGAGCTTTGCACCCTAAAATTGAAGGAGATAAGCATCGAAACACTTTGCGAGCCCTGTGATTGGGGACGTCTGTCTCCAAAATTGGCCGCCAATCTGGCGCGACTCATCTTGGCGCCCAATCTCACTTCGCTCTTCTTAATTGGAATCAAGAACCTACCTGTTGGGATCCTCCATCGACTTCGGCAGTCAAGACACATCACCGCCCTTGCTCTCTACGATTGCACCGTTAATGTCAACGTCGATTTCTTTCCCGCAGCATCAGTGAATGACACTGTGAGGCCGTATATTTCATATATACAGGAGTACAGCGCCAGTTTTGGTTGTCATTTAGAATCGAGAATTATGATGGGTGGCATCAATTCCCCATTCAAGAACCCTGCGATCTTCAAATTCAGCAGGTTGCGGTGTCTAGTCGTCGGCTGGACAACATCAGATGACGTTGAGGCAACTCGCATGATTATGAAGGAAGCGGTGGCTCTGGAGAGTTTTGAATGCCTATGTAAGCTGTTATCAACTCGGTACAGTCGGATGAATCTTGACGCTCATTGAAATATTTGCAGCATTTCCGCACCCAGGAGCTGGATTCTCATTCGAAGGGTTGGCAGAATGTATTCTGTACGGACCATACCGGACACTCATCTCCCTGATTATTGGTGCAATTCCTCAAACATTTGAACCGAACATTGACAATCCAATCCCGCGCATTGCTAACGAGTTACGGAAACTGGCCAATTCTAACGTTTTTCTTCCCGTGCTCAAACGACTACATTTGGACATCGAGTCCGATGCCGTCGACGAAGATTCTGCGACGTCAGCTACTTCCGTCATGCATGCTAGCTGCGTAGAGATCGAAGAGTTGCTACACGACCGTGAAGCGTTCCCCGCAGCACCGCAGCTAAAAGCATGCATAAAAATATCGTCACCCAAGTAAACAGTGGCTATAAATTCAAACCGGATAATATTTTCTTTTAGGTAGATACCATGGGCTACATATTTCCATTACTTGTATACCTACGTCGCGTTCGCAAACTACTGTGTCAATTATACGCCCGAATCAACGCAGGTGGCACTACATAATTCCAGTGTAATCATTTATCATATGTTCCATGCGGCTTAACGATGTGCGGATATCTTCCTCGAAGCGACAGTTTGTTTTGGGGAGAGACGACCATCTAACAGAGGCTAAGTACTTGGGGACATCTGGTACTTTCACATATTGATATATCAATGACATTTATTTTGATCCACATGCTTGTGAGAAATGGCCACAGAAGGGAGAGCCTACGACTGGCAGTGACTATTGACTAGTGAAGCCTCAGCTGACGGCGAATTCTCACATACCTTCCTCAAAAATTTCTCGCATCAGAACAAGTCACGAAAGACGAGAACGTACAAAGGGGTCTGAAAATTGTAAGTATATGAAGGTATAGAGTCATATATATCGATTTCGACCGTAATTTATACAAATTATCCATAGCATCATTCATGGAAGTACTGCTTACTGGATGCCCTTCGTCGGCCTATTGGATGGTTTCTGTCATTCCGTCGAACAGGTATTTCTGTAGCTAATGTGGCCAATTAAATTACTAGGAAAAACCTACAGATTAATGAAAGGCGCAAGATAATTTATGATCATGACATAGCCAGACTGAGATTGTATGTCGAGGCGTGCCACGGCCCACGGCCGAAGAGGATCTATAAATAGACGTGCGAGGGAAACACTGCCACACACACGGGGGGAAGCCGCCGCCGCTGACTGTTGGCTTTTGCCGTCACCGACATCGATCAAAAGGCCATTCCCTCACTACTGCCCCGTAGGCGACCTCACTCCTTACTTCTCCCTGGGCCTCTCCATCGCCGCCATGTCCCAGACGCCCAGTGCCTCCTCGCAAGCTTCGAGCTCGAGTTCGAGCTTCAAGCCCATCCCACTCACTGCGGCTGCCGGCGTGCTCTCAATCACACAACCCCAGCAGACCGCGACGTCCTTCTTCAAGATAGCCTCAGGCGAGCTCATCACTTTTGGCTGGAACTTCACAGCGGTGCTCGCGACACCGACACACCTCACCGTTTCTGCTGTATGCGACAACGGCAACACATATCCTGTCGGCCCCACGGACGGCATCATTCCGGGGACGGCGACGGAGGTGGTATGGGATGTGTGGTCGTACCAGCAAGCACATTCCGCGACACCGCTTGCTCAGGCATCGTACACTCTCAACATCTGGGACGACCGCGGCCCTGGCGCCTCAGTGAAGCCGGGCTTCTTGCAGGAGAACAGCGCTCTGCAGTTCGCGATGTACACGCCACAGGCCTACACTCCTCTCGCCAGCGGTGAGTAGTCGTATTCTTGGCCCTTACCCCCTTCTGCCTCGTTTCTTCTTGGGTCACGCTTGCTGACGACTCCATCAGGCTGGACCTGCCCTGCCTGTAGCGACGGCGTGATGTCGTTCGCGGCACACCCGGCCTTCGTCAGCCTGATCGTCACTATTTTTATCGCAGTATTCTCTGGCGTGCACCTCCTTCGTAGCTCGGCACGATGATCAATTGTGTTGTCAGCATGGACGTTAGACATTTTCTCTCAGGACAGTGGAGCTGGACACCATAATATCATTAGCACATACCCTTCATGTACGTGCGAAAAGACAACACCTAGTCACTTTCTCTGGTAATTCAAATAGGCAGATACCGTATTCCTCATCTATATTAGGACTTTATGCAGTTCACGGACTGGAATGGCTTTGTTACATTCCTACGAGTTATCTACTTGTATATCGATTGATTTGCTATATGTGTGGAGCTGGCTAGGTGATCTGATTAAATCTCGGCATTGCTCTACTACTCATAGCGTCATAGCTATCGTCCTGGTTTTCACATAATATTTAAGACCCAAGCTTCGGGACTCGAGCGCTTGAGGCTTTGGTTGCATGGATACTAGTTCTTCTATAAGTAGGCGTACTTTCGCCCCACACACTCATGCAAACATGTGGGGACTCGGAGGGCATAACGAAGGGAACGTTTACATCGTACAAGAACCTTAAAGGGTGTATGTCAGGCAGGAAACCTGACATGATATGTTGCATGTGGACAACGTGTGGAATCTGTAGGAGTTTCAATAGCGGATCAGGGAAAATTGTTTCCGGCCGGCACTTTGCGGTGGCAGCGTTGATTCAGCTTTGGTTCGTTACTACCTCTTCCTCGTCGCATGTTCTAGCTGTATTTCACTCCAACTTCCACAGCAATCTGTAAGCCTCATTACGGACTGCGCGGCCATTAGTATGGACGCAGCTCCGAACCACGGGTGCTTACCGGTACCGGGTAAGTCGGACAATCCATTTCTTTCACCAACACGACGTTGAATATTCAAATAGCGAAATGCAGCTCCCGTCCTCTTCCATGCACGCAGTCTTTTCTGTAGACGCTCTTTGAACTCTTGGCGGACACGCGCGACTGTTTCCCAAAACGTGCGCTCATCCGACCATGGTGTACAACAGGGTACGTTGTTTGTAGCCTTCGGGCTTCAAATAGTCTCAATTAATACGACAAACTTCATAGGAAAATGCATCGCCTTCGTGGAAGACATAAGTGGTGGCCTCAGTCGCACTGACTCACGACCTTGGGGAAGAAGATCAAATCTCGAAAGGCGACCAGCAGACGCAGAGTCAAGTTCTTGCGAGCGCCAGACGAGTCACCGGTCATCCACAATCCAGGGAAGCCACGTCTTCGCGGCGACAAGAAAATTCTCGCTCGACCCGTCTCTGCCGGCCCATGGCGCAAGGACATAAATTTCAGGAATACATATAGCAAATTCCCAGTGCGCGAGTTCCACTGCTGTTTATATTTGATTCTGATCTTTGAACTTGACAAAAACGACGTTATGCAGCATTTAAGGACAAGAAGGACGTCGATTCCTCCGGAATGGCAAATCGGAAGTGAATTCCACCGACTCTCCCTCGCCCCCGTCAATTTCTGCAGATCATATAACTGCGCACCTGAACTAATCTACTTCCAAATGATTTCGCTGGTGAACAAGTACACTGCGTGCACCGGTGGGGCTGCTGTCCACTAGCAGCGAGGTCTCAGACGCGGTAGCGGATACAGACGGTGCTCTATTGAATGCACGGGCGCAATAGCCGCTTCTGTCTCCTCACTACGCGATGGCCACCTCGCCCACACGCGTCCTGGCGCCTCGTGTCTTCAGCGGTGTCCTCCGTGACTCGGACGCCGCTTTCGTTCCTGTGGTATGCAACGCAGTCGACGCTTTCAATCCACCTCTACTGATGCATCGTCTCATAGGTATATGTGCGGTTCCATGTAAATCTTCCCTGAGCCTCATTCGTCGCCGCTAATAGAGCATCACAAGAAGTTCACCAGGAACGATGAGCCAATTTTCCCGCTGGACCGAGTCCCGCTACGCCATTACATGCCGTATCATGATATTTTGACCTTCAAACTAGGCTGATGATCTGTGAGCAGCACGCCGCTACTTGAGGTCGCGAAACCAATATGTTACCTTGCTATTGCCTAATATTTTCAAAGGGTCAAACGTTGGCATTCACATGATTATTACGACATTTTATCATCGCTGCTGTACTTGCGCGGCCATATCAACGCTTTCGGAAAGTGAGTGTGCAATGCTACTTACGGCCACCAGATTATTATACGATGAATGGAATCGCGACGCCCTCCGTGCCTGAAGTGTCGCAAAATCCGTCCTCGAGGACCGTGCCACAACTGTTGAACTTATTGCAGCTGCGGACGATGCGCGTCGCATGACCAGATAAGAGCGCGCCGTTGTTGATCTTCTCAGGTGTTCTCCTCAAGTTCTCGTCGCCTTGCTTGAATAGCGTTCGAGCACTGGCCTCTGTAATACTCAGAAAATGGCGTTGTCTGTGCGGAACTGTGCGGAAACGATAGAACAGTGAAATTATTCAGCACGAATCTGACAAGTCTAATCACAAAAGTTGCTGGCCTCTTTCTCCCTGCCATTCCTTCGTCCGGGAGGCTGCAACAACAGTCTGACATGTCCCATTTTCGATCTTCTGTGCGTTCATTTTTATCCCCCTTCAAAGAATCCGCGGGTGGGTTGAAGGTGCACCTGGAATGCCGTTAGGCCTAGAGCTGTTCGTGGACAGGGAGGGTGAGATCACATGGCCGCGTGCGTACATTCACTGGCAATAGCATGGTCTGTGCGCCGCCTGGTGATCCTACTTAACCCAGAGTGGGCCGTATTTATTCGCCATCTCTTGTGCTCGGGCATGTACTGTTGCTAGTGAGGTTTCTACCGAAGCGCAGTTTTTTTGCTGATTGCAAATTATACATCCGAACCCGTCTGTTAGCTTCGGCTCTCAGCAATTTTTGGGAACCTTTTGCAGCCGTCGTGCAGCTTTTCTGTGTAGCTTTAGTTTCCTCTGCAATTTAATGTAACACTTTGAAATTAAATATATACTGGGAATATATCTACAGTTTCTCGTCATAAAATTTAGGATTGACTTCTTTCAATTGAGATCTGAGAAATGGACCTCGGTTGGACCAAGCTTTTATCTGTGCTCCTGTCATAATGTGCAGTAACAACCCCAAATGACTAGCAATCCCCCCTACATTGAAGTAAGCAGTTGCACAGACCAATTTTATACCCCATGTAAAGCAGTAACAAGTCTGCCTCTCCTCTACCTATCAATGATCTATCTACACCCCATACACCTTTCTCGCGTTCTCTCGCGCGACACGCATCACCTCGTCCGCCGTCCACGCGCCCTCCGTTGCCACCGCCCCTGCACCGCCGTTCGCCATATTCGCCACGAACTTCGCCGTCCACGGCACCATTGCCGTATGGCAGATCGGCAGCTTTTTGCCCCGGATCGCCGGCAGGTCGTCGTACAGGTTCGCGGGCACCATGTACGGCGCGTCCGTCTCGAGCAGGATTCGCAGCGCGCTGGCGTCTGCGACGGGAACTCCCTCGCTTTCGGTGGCCGACAGCATATTACGCACGACGGTGGACGTGTCCGCGTTCGTGGCATATGTTATCACACCTGTCGCACGCAGTCAGCATGCACCATCGAAAAAATAGAAGGCAGGACACACCTGTGATTCCGATATAGAGGTTGGGAAAGTGCGCAAGCAGTCGTCCGCCGAACGCGGGGGAGTCGGTGAAGCAGTGGATGTGGATCTGCTGGACATCAGGAGAAAGAACTAGCGGTCATCAGCGCACGTACGGGGTGGTCTTTCGGCACCTCCGCCTTCAATATGCGTTCGGTGTCGTCGTCCGCTTCGCGCGTGTGGATCGTGAGCGGTTTCTTTAGCCGTACCGCCTGCCGCAGCTGGCGCGCGAAGACGTCCTGCTGGATCTCGCGCGGCGAATTGTCATAGTGGTAGTCCAGCCCCATCTCGCCCCACCCGACGCAGCGCGGGTGCGCCATTGCCTCGATGCTATGCTCGTTCAGCACTAGCAGTGAACGGAATAAGATAAACACACACATATCCTTCTCCACGTCATCAGTGTATGCTTTCGCGTCGTGCCTGGCCCAGCGTCAGAGCCGCACGGCCGCGAATCAGATCCAGATCGGACTCACGGATGCACACCTGCGATGTCCACATTAGCGCCCATAAACAATTCGCAAACGGCGGGACGTGCGTACCCATGACGAACCAGTACTCCATCGCGCCCCAGCGGCCCTCCGCCGCGGCGTCTGCGAACTCGCGCCACGTTTTCCGCACAGGCGCCTCGCACCACACGTCCACGACCGCCGCGACGCTACGCCCCGCGTACATCGCCTGCACAAACCCGAAGACGTCGGTGTGCGCGCCCTCCTTGTAGCGCCCGCGGTAGTAATCGAACGTGGACGCGATGTGCGTGTGCGTATCGACGATCGGCAGCGTTGATGGAGGTTTTGGTAGAAGTAGATGTTCCTCTGCGGGCGTGGATGATTTCTTCTTTGCCATTTTACGCTTGGTGGTGCTCTTGAGGTTGGGTGGGTGGGCGCTGGATTTGATGTCGTGCGCCTGACAGTATTTCTGGGCGCGGAAGTGTGCTGATAGTAGAAGATGAGGTGTACGGAGTACGAGATTTGATGATGAACAGAGCGTCCTTTTAGCAAGGAGGCTCAATATCATCCAAGACGGTAGAGACTCAGATAGAACGAGTCAGACGCGTGGTGATGACGAGGAGACTCTTGACTCGGTCCGGGTCCGTACACAGCCTGTGCTGTGACCGTGGCAAATTTCTTTCGGCTTGCAATCCTCCGCCACAAAATGACGCTTTGGGCCTTTGACAACGACGATCGTTGCTAACTCTCAGAATCTCTCTGAACTCGGAGCCATGCCTCGAGCTATCTGCCGCCGATACCCCATGATTCGACCCATCACAACACTGCTTCAATGCCTCGAGTGGACTATGACGCGGAATATGCGAAGAGCAAACTTCTTTGCGTACTGATGACTCTAACTTCCTCATAAAATTCAGCAATAATCTACGCTCTACATCAGATAATACGTGATATGAGCAGCACCCAGGGTAAAAAAAAGTCCACTTCGGTATACGTTGATCATCTCAAGAACATTGCGAAGACCCCATCTCCACGACATCGTACGGGCCTGACCAACAATCAGTACCAAGATTTCCGCGGCGCGATGGCTACATACCGTCGTGGTTATTAAGATCACCCTCGAAAATATTCGAGACGTCACCTGTCGTGCATCTCTTGTCTGTGTTGTCGTCCCCAGGACACGTTATCCAAGTGTTGTCGTCTTGGATGTGGATCTCTCCCTGTGGATGTTGGAACCCGAGGAAGCGCCCGGGGAGAGTCGGCACGAAATCCTCTCTGCCTCGCGGTCAGACAAAGGGCGTCGGCGGCGTACATGAGACAAGTACGTACTTGTTATTGACATGGGTCACATTGACGTTGCTGTTAACGAACGCCGCGAACGCTGGGTTTCCCACCTGGGTGGAGAGAATAGATGGCTTGGCTCAGTACATTGCGAGCTGCTTGATCTCGCGTCCTTGACTCACCCTAGGCAACCCATAGCCGATTATACTGAACGTGGTATTCGGGACAAACAGGGGGAGGTATACGCTGTCGAGCAGGGCTAGTGCCGCACCTGCAGTTGCATTTGTCAGTCAGCCGCCGACACTGGGATTAATGAAAGAATTTCACCTAGCGAGTGCCCGACGATGGTTACCTTGCTCAGGCCACTCTTATGTAGTGCATCCTGGACGGCCGAGAGGACGGAGGTGGCGGTTCTCGAGAGTAGGGAACTTCAGATCGGGCTAGGCTGATACGACATAGGAGACTCACTTTGCATGTTCGTCCGCAAACCCGCTGTGGACCTGGACGGACGAGTCGATGCCAGGGAATAATGTGGAATTTAGATGTTGGAGGTCAAAATCGGCATCGGTCACCAGTGGAACGCTGTGCGCCGGAAGGATATATTTAGGGGCACAATCATCACACGCGAGCTACGTGCACTTACATCGTCGACGGGTCCGTTCCTTGGTGTCCCACAATGACAGTCTGAAAGACATGCATCGTCCGTGTCAAATGATATGGTGCCTCACGCGAGTGGAACGTACCTCGAGGGTGGGATCAATCCCAACATACCAGAACTGCACACCAGCTCCGTCTCCTCCTGCTGCCAACGGCTGGAACGTCGGGTTCGCAGAGCAACTCACTGAGCATTCCTTCAGCATCTTTGATGTCACGTATCAAAGCCAGACGCACCTCCACAGCTAGATGCAAGAACCGTCGAGGGACTGCAGTATGCTGCGGCTGCGTAAAAACTGAAGGGCTTGAACGCGGCGATCTGGTCGGCAGAGAGCGTGGTGAAATTCGAGGATGCTTGTCTTCTGAGGGGGAGAGCGCCGACGCCTCCTATCGTCTGAAGTACGGATCCCAGAGCAGCCAATGCGACAACGCCCCGGGAACAAAAGAGAGAATAGACCATTACAAAAAGAAAGTGAAGGACGATGAAAGATTGAACAAATAAAATTGACTGTCTCCTATGTTACCACTGGTAAACGGGATAGGCCAGCCCACGAAAGAATGAAAAGAAGAAAACAGGAAGAAGGACGAAATAAACAAAAGTAAAGGAGAGAATCATCGCCTGATACGACTGCTTTTAAGGGTTTCGTAGATCTGGACGGATGGTTACTTGAAGTCTTGAACATTGCACTGTGAACAAAACGGAATGATGTCGGAAGGTTTCCGTGATGGAATCATAAATCTATCTTTAGACACTCCTGAGCTGGCTGGAGATCACCGACCTATCACACAACGCCGATTTCGGACCAACTGAAGACATTTAGGGTCGCCAGGGTAGCCGCGCTGTATGATCTTATACTCCCTTTACTATAAGTACTCACTCTATGGCTGGGTTTTCCCTGTGTTTTCTGGATGTGGTGTTGTTGAGCACTAAGTATGTGCAACTACTTACACTGAAGGGCCGCTACGCAACTGACACTACATTTGCGCTACACGCTGAGTTTCGGTTTAGTGATGGCTCTGCGCCGCGCCGCAGATTCGATGATGTCTGGTAACTGGTTGAATCAGGTTGATCGCAAGTTGATCGTCTGAGCTCATCAAGAAAAACACCCGTAGCAAAGCCAGGGATCTTCTATTTCATTGGGTATTCTGCTCTGTACAGACTGCGTCAGCTGTGATCTCATGGCTCTCTAGCGATCACGTCGAAAACACAACTACATAATTATAGTGGAAACACTCTATGGCAGGTTCCCGTACGGCCGCACACGCTGGCCAAGCCCAAAATTTGCGAACTTTTGTATCATGGGAAATGACACAGAATTCCGTAGCGACCGCTATGTCAACTTCAATAAGTTTCACGAGGGACAGATAGCTTTGGTAGGTAATTGAAATATGGATAGGCAGGCATGATATGGAACCTGGTAAATGCATATATTAAGGCGGGGTCAGACAGAATTTCATGTCGATAAAATCGTCTGTCCGTACCCACCTGTCCTGACAAGCATGAGCATGGCTGTTGGGTCATCAACATAACTATCCACATCATTCTACATCTGACATGCACATGCCCTTCGTGGTCGCTGGTAGCATCCTAAAAGTAGCAAATATCTCACAGTGAGCGAGAGTGAGCGTCGATGAACACGCGGATCCGGCGTGAAACTGCAATGCATAGGAAATGATATCTTTGGAAATGACTATTTATAACACCACCCTAGGACATACTTAAAATCTGTGGAGATTGATGTTCGAAGAAAAAGTACATTCCAGGTCTATTTCGTCCAGCAAGAGGCGTATCTTCCAAGGTTCGAGAGTAAAATAATGATAGAACGGGAAGCTGTTAGCTATTAGCTTTTTTTAAGCGTGATAAGCGCCAAATGTACTTTTTGTGCCGTCATCTCTGTCCCTGTTGGGCTCATATCTGAAATAACAACGTAGCATCCCGAGAACGAATTGACCACTACATATATTGGAGTAATGCTGTGTTTATTTACATATGCAGAAGGGTCTGCGTTGTAATCACAAAGATCATTGGCTCTGTTCATATCAAGATCGGCTACGGATTTCATGATGAGCTATTAAATCTTGTTCTCGTATTACTACGGATTAATTATTGGAAACACCGCGCTCATATTCTTTTTTTCTGTAGAAGTTCATATCGTAAGCTGAGAGCAACATGATATCATTTCGTCCCTGCTCATCACATGATTAATTCATCGCTTTTACTTAAAACGTTGAGGATGCGACGTTTCTGCCAGCACTTATATTATTAAGGTCATCGAGACCGATTGTTACTCCCTTTCATGATGGTCCTTCCGAGCACTCCTTTTCCATGCTACATTTTTGCCCATCTCCAACAACGCCTCAATGATGCCCCCGCGGAATCCTCTCAAGCGCTCAACCATTCTCGTCTCGAATTTCTTGAAAAAGAGCTCGCGGTGCACAGACAACTGCACAGCACATACCTCAGCGTGATACAAGAAAATGTAGAGTTGCATCGAGAGATACGGGAGGCCAGTGCGCGGAGCAGATGCAGGCCTGCATGGCCAACGGATAGGTGCGGTTCATACTTTTCAACCTGTTGCAGTTGCGCTTCATGCTCTCTATACTCAGGCCCCCATTCTCTGGTGACCCTTTACCCATGAAAATAAGCCGCGCGCCTTCATTATCTCCAAGCGACTCCATATCCCAAACTGGCGATAATTCCTCATCTCCCAGCTGCAGCACGCAGTCCTCGCCGCTGACGAGCCTCGTCGAGCAGCCCTACCTCCGCCCAGAGCAATATCCACCCACCGTTCTGTGGAACTCCAAAGATTGCCTGAGCGAACCCAGCCTTTCACATGGTAGCATGGAAAAATGCATTCGAAATGCGGACGGCACGCGCATCCACAAGCGCGAGTGGCGCGCGATCATGGCTACGGCCGGAGCGATCATTGACAAGCAACTCCGGCCACTCACCGCGCCGAAGGCGGGGCTCGCCCCACGCACTTTCTACCGCAAGCACTTCGCGCGCGTGTGGTTGTCGGCGATTGCAACGCTAGAAGTGGAACAGCCAATTCTGACGCTGTGTGCCGGACATTGGAAGGCAGAGCATGCCCTCGGCCAAATACTCGATAACAAGCGCTCTGGGGACGCACGACGAGAACTCCGCGAGTGTAAGGGTGACAAGTGGACTCATCGAGTCAGTGCACCACATGTATCGCCTCCCGTGGAAATGTGATCATTGAACAGCAGTATCTTTCTATTGTTATCTTATCTTCGCATGAATTTTAATTTCGTCGGTCACGATTTAATAGGAATACCATATTACTGAATAATGTTCATCGTACAACACTCATACATTCATGAAAGTTTGCGACCTGTCATGTCATATATGATGAATTAAATCGTTCTCAAGATATCCTATACCATTCCAGGCGGTCTCGCTTTCGGCGCCTCTGGGTCTCCTCATTACGGAGACTCCGAACCAAGTGTACGGTGCGCCAATGACACTTGAAAGATGTCCGTCATAGCCTCCGATTTCAATACACCTGAATCTTCCCAACTCTGTCCACGAAGCACATTGCGAGCATTCAGTGACGCCAGTAAAGAGTTGGCGTATACTTGAAGCAAGGCATCAGGGCGCGGTCAGTAGAAACGAAATAATCCAATTCATAAATAGATCGACATACGCTTGCTCAGAGCGAAGTATATTCCCATGAAGATGAAGCGCTGCGGCCAGATAGCATACTGCAAGCCAGATGTCAATCGAAAATCATAGCGTATGAGGATTTCGCATACCGTCACAAAACAGGCAACAGCTGCAATGCTAGAAGTTAATAAGGGCGTTTATGTAAAGAAATGCTAGAGCGTTGAGTGGCAGATATAACCTATATACCTCGTAAGTAGTCCTAGAGATTTGATAGATTCATTAACGTCGATTAAATCATGTACGGACCACGATGTACATAATATCCACGTACCGGTATTGATGGTAAACAGCATCAAACGCGACACGACGGAGTCTGTTCTAGTAGGCAGGAATGAGCTTGAATATTCCCTTATATCAACAATGTACGATGCGCACATACTGTTTGAATCCCGTTCTATTCCGAACTAGAAGAATACAAAGAGACACTGCGATGAGACTGTCTACTAGGACCGCTGTCCCGAAGCTAGCGTATAGCATGAACTAAACAAAAACATCGTTAGCAGGGCAACATATGTTTCTGACATTCGAACTTACAGAAACTTCATTCAACTCTGAGTACGTCTTGAGAACGAATCTACTCGGCGTGAGATATAAATCACGGTATACATTTCGAACGTACCCTTTTGACGCAAAACCTTACGTGGTGGAAGAAATTCTAAATTAGACAATTTCAATCTTGAAATGGCTTGTCAAATTACACGTACCGCATCCGAAAGCTGGCATTAGCCGGAAATTGAGAGAAGTTTGACATTACAATTGAAAGGTGACTCACAGAATACAACGATGGACAAAACAGTCTGGTGATTGGAATTTCATACAATCAACTGCTACGCGGTATGAGTGATGGCAAGATACTCACAATAACAATAGGAAGAGTAATTCTCAAAATGAGTCTCTCTCCACATACTAGATGAAATCATATATAATCGTTGTCAGTTCACGTTACACGTAGTCTAGCACAAGACTTACATATTGATACTCGTTTGGCGAAAAACCTTCAATACCATCCTCGTCTTCTCAACAGCTGACGCGAAAATTCTTAGTCGATAGAAAGCTCACCCACGAACAATCAGATCGCTCAAGTTCGTAACATAGACCTGAGCCAGTAAAGTCCTGAACAGCAAAACGTGAGCTCCGCAGGCAACTGACGTCGGCGAAGAACTTGCCATGTCGGCGACAGTAGAACCGTATAATCGCCAAAGCTGGTGACAAGATAGAAATATAGGCCATGCGCGGTAAACGCAATGTGAACGGTATCCAGAATCCTAATATTATGATGACCATCTAGTCAGCGCAAAGGAGTTATGGCCGCGGAACGGATGTGCGCACCACAGAAACAACACCTAAGGAATTTTATTCATGAGAAGTATCAGTATGTGACACAAAAAACCTCCCACCATGCCACGGAGCCATCGTCCGTCTTGCTTGCAATCACTGAAATAGAGGAAAGCTTGGACGCTAGTCACTCCGTAGAGGCTGTAGAGAATATGAGAATGTCAGGGTCTGTATCACGAACGAAGATGAACGAAGGATATCTACATGGCAGCAGAAATAGCGCCGAGAAAAGCAGCGCCGAGCGTGCTATCCAAGGAATGCATCCCCGGTGTCGAACTATCTGTAAGGAAAGAGGAGGAGAAGCAATGGAGCCAACTAGAGCCAACGCCTTCAGCATTATATGCCTATCCGACGGCGAGTGATCAGCCACGCAGCTCGAGGCGTCGAAAGCCTCAATCACGAATAAAGCGCGGTCGCAATCACGATGGAAGCCGGAGCTTGTGGCCATCAAGGGCAGGCTGTCAAGGGGCAGTGCATTTTCATTTCCGGACGACTCTTCGAGGTAAAGACGGGCATTCAGTTCCCTGTTGGAGAAACACCGGACGTATGTGCACAGCGGCTCGGTGGAGGCGCATGTGAATACCAATGCCTCATATAGCATCGCCGTCCTCTGCGTGATGGGTAGTTGACAGTGGCCATGGCTATCACTGATAGACATGCGTTGTCGAAGCTTCACTTCGAGAGCTTTGGAGCCACTGGAAAACATCATCATTTATGAAATGACTGGCTGTGTAAGAGCATATATATTAACATAAGTATCTGTCAAGCGTCGGACAGTCGAAGAAAAAATAAAAGGTCATTTGGCGTATGAACAGAAGTCTTTAGGAGGAATGATGGTTCGTATATCTGCCTTGGAATGAAGACTTCAAGACGACACCAGTTGCGCTGAGTATGTACGGTCGCCAAAGAGGGCATAGCCCGTGAGCAGGAGCAGAAAGACACCTCGGGGAGCGGCCGGTGGAACTGGCAGACTTGTCTTCAACGAACGAAGGGCATAGGAAAACCCGCTCTGGCCTTGGAGTCGGGGTCTCAGGACAGGGCGCATAGGAAGACGCAGAGCGCAGGGAGATGATCACGAGCAGCGGCAAGCAGGAGGAGCACCTGGGACGAGTGAGCCGACGACCTGGGCGATCTCTGCTGCGAGGGCAGCGTCGGAGGGATAGTTGATAAAGAGGCGGGCTCGACGAGTGAGTCCCGTTAGGACGGGGGCGATGGAGGTGCTCTTGATCGCCTTCTCGCACCAATCAGCACCCCATGAGCGTGGCTTCGTACTGCGGGGTCGTCAGCACGGTTCGGATGAGAAGAGAGAGGACGCACGGCGATGACGAGAGCGGTCGCTACGGCAGTGCAGCGAAACCAACCACCTCATACGGGACCCCCGTGTGGCCAGCCCTGTTTCAGGCGAACGCATTGCGAAGAGGGAGCTGATTCCCACGCCGTCGAGGACGACGCTGATATTCACTGTGAAAGTGAGCAGCGACATGCTCGTCCGACGCGTGCTTCCCGCACGTCGACGGCACGCTGCCGAGTTCAGACGCGCATCGACTACCCTGCACACGTCCTCCACCCGCTCCCCGACAACGTCTCTTTCGAACTGCTCTCCGTCCTCGTCCACGCCGCACGCCGCGTCCAGTCCGTAAAAACGCGCGCCAAACGCGTCGTACGAATACAACTGTGTAAAGGACGGTGTACGGATGTTAGCAGAAGATGATCTGCGCGCGGCACCTTTCTTCATTTCGAGTGGGGGAGCGGTAAGGCTTCCGAACCTGGTTGACGGCGCCAGGGGCAGGGGGCCGTACAGCAAAATTGTTGGGCGGAGACGCCGTAAATGACGGTAACCATGACCCGAGCTTGAGCACTTAACCTATGTCCTGCATGGATACGGTGGACTGACCTGCATCTTCCGACCTATAGACAGAAACGCTAGATCCGTAGTTTGCGAGCAGAGGTGCCCGAGATCAACCCGAGATACGCATAGTTGAGGACGATTTCTGTGACGGCTCGGAGGCCACATGCAAGAGAGGAGTGGGAGCGGACATAGCCAACGTGGACGGCTTGTTGGGAATCGGTGGGAAGGTCGATCAAACTGATTGTTATTACCTATTTGGTGCACACGCTCTGACGGCCCAAGGAAAACTTGAGGAAAACACGCTCACTTGAAATCTGCCCATGTTGTGACTCGAAGAGCGCCGCACTGATATGTTGAATCCTCTTTCGCGATTCGGCTGAGCTACATACGCCGTGACGGTCAGTTCAACGTCAACGTTCAGCTACGCGTCCGGCGTCTAGTTCAACTTCAATCGGCCGACCCGTCTCCGATGCACACTTACGCGCGCTGCAAGATGCTTCTTCGAATGCTTCTTCGCTTTTTCCGAAATTGGCCGAGTATCCGCACCATATCCTAGCGATGTTGTTCCTCCCAATAAACTACAGCGCGCGGTCGCCCCATTAAATGCCACCACTGCTTCTTGCGCAGCTATTGAATCGACGCGGGAGCACCCCAGGCAAATTCCAATAGGCCACACCCTAGTGTCGGGAGGGATGGGATCCGGTAAGCGCCCATTGCACTTAATACATTGCACTCATTCGACGACTCCCTTGTACGCTCAGTCACAGGGTGTCATGTCTGTCTCCGCGGAACCCTTTCCCTGGTAGTCGTGCGGCTGATCAATCGTGTCGTCCTAGCAGCAGGGTTCCCGCACTCGATAAATGTCAATAGGGTGGTTCACAGTAGCTGATTGAAGCCCAACTTTGATCATTCTGAGGACATACAGCAAATGTAAAATGATAATGTTGTAGAGCATATGTGAGGCTTCTGAAATGTCAAATTTTTACTGGTAGAATATAACACCTACGAGAGGGAGAAGGAGAATGGCCAGAAATTGGCCATTGAGTTGGATGCCAAGTTGGGGTGCAAATCGTGGTCCGGACCACGATTTGCATAAATCATGCATTCCCAACTTGGGCCAAGTTGCGGATCAAGTTGGTAGGCAAGTTGGACCAAAGTTGGTCTACCGTGAACCACCCTAATGTGTAACTATCTTGGATCATGGATAACATGCTCGCTTCCAGTTGGCCTCGGGGTGTAGTGCGAACTTTGTTCGAATTTGCGACTCGGCCAAGACTCGGCGAGCCTCAAGCTGAGGGTGTCCCGGGTGCCATCATATATACAGCGGAAAAATCTGTATTGGCTATACAGAAAATGCCAGAACAATTCAAGGTTCAAACAAGGCCATCGTCGCTTTCTAGTATGCACAAGACGAAATATCGCAGTATCTCTAGCAAGAATTCGGTCGTAGTCCGCGGCGGACCGTTCAACGTAGCATCGGCAACCTTGCCCGCCTGTGGAGCCTCTTTCGGGCTTGCCGGGACTGACTCGGATTACTACGGAAAGCATCTACCAAGCGTTCAACTTATCACCAGATTCCCTGATAGAAAAAGCGCGCACATCACCATCATTCGGAACGAAGCTACCCGTCAACCTTGTGCTTTCAGTATGACTGCTCACCAGCACTGGCGAGCAACTTGGTCGCAAGTCGAGCTTTCTGGTCTACCTAAGACAAAACATCCAACCATGATAACGCGCTCAGCTGTATCTACTACCTATCGGCCAACTACTACCCTGTCCCATGACTGCCACAAGCTATCTCCATCACTCGGAAAGAAAATATCCGCCAAATACGCGCTTTCGATATGACTCCTCACGAGAGCTTCCAGTGCCTTTAAATAAGGGCGTTCACTGTCTTGGTAAAATCAATCCCAATTTTCCAACCAATTCCGCGAGCACTTCTCAGTTTCAAACATGGTCAAGATCGCAAATTCCCTACTCGCTATTGCTGGACTGTGTGCATCCCTAGGTATTCATAGTCCTTGATAGATTTTATTAAGATTTTTACCCTCAAATTTTTACCCCAGTACGCGTTAACGCAGATGTTGTAATCAATGAGCCCGTGGCTGCAGTCGCTTCAGGGGTTACCCAAGTTGGATCTGCTTCGCTCTTAGGTGCTTCGGCCATTAGTACTCAAGCGGGCGGCGCAACGGTATATCTGGCTACCGAGGTGGACACCTTCCTGGGTTTTGCCAGTGGGGGCCACACATCGACCGTCCTCAGCACACCATCAACAACAGTCTGTGAGCCATTAAACGTTCACCTATCCATGAACTAGTTGCTCATCGACGGAATGCAGTCACGCTGGTGGAAGCTTCATCGGTATTCAGCATATCCGCTCCGATAGTTACGACACTTGCTGGCAACGTTGTCGCGTCTGGTGACGAAGAAACCACATGCACGGGGACTGGAAACGGAGGGCAAGTGGATTGCGTCCAAGAAATTGAAGTATCTGCAGGGGGGGTTGCTACGACGGCTGTGATCGACTTTGTGGCGACGACAAGTCCGGTCTTCACAATCACTGGCAGTGGCACGGGGGCTGTTTCCGTTACTGGTGGAAGTGCTGCTCCTACAAGTTCTGCCAATACAAGTCCCGCCAAAAATGCTGCGTCGCATATCATAGTTTCTTTGACCTCGACATCACTTTTAGGCCTCATGGGATTTATATTTGTTTTCTTGTAGACTTCTGCACTGGTACCTATTGAATAGGCTGTGCTTTATTTACTGTAACCGCTCTTCACGGTCATCACCGCGTATATATTGATTATATACGGACTTTAAAGTAGTAATGAATCTTGTTGACTGTCGACAGGGGCTCGAAACATGTCCACTACCGATAATCCTCAAGATAGCGGAAAGCCTTCGAAATGTTCCAAAATCGAGCACATCCTTAGCCACGGCGCTCATGGACTCGGATATGGCTTTATTCGGCTTGTGGTGCGCCTCGCGTGCACTGATTGGACTTGGGCCCAGTGTCTGTACGCGCTGCGCGCCGACGATGGAAGCTGGTCGTGGGAGATTGTATCGTCCATCGAATCGCAGTTGAACGATGAACGCACATCTAGGCGGCATGTCAGGGCATGTCAGTGATATGTAGACGTCGACTAAAAACTGACGAACACTGGCCGTTGCGCCGGACGGCATAGCATCACCGCACGGGCTGTGGCCTCCCTCGCAATGCGCCCATCGTTGCCGCGGCGGTGTCGGCGAACGGCTCACATACATATGCTTGCCAAGGCGGACGTACCTTCACGCATTACCCTACACTTGTTCGCATGTACTCACACACCCTCGCGCACTGCAACACCCTCGCGCACTGCAACGACACACTTATTTTCTGATTTTACCTGCGCTACTCCCGTGGTGAGTCATTGAATGTTGTCTGATCCATGGAGTAGTGCCTCACCGACAGAATGCAGCGACACTGGCGAAAGGGGTGCCAGTATACACCGCAGCCGCTGTGATAGCGACGACGGTTTCTGGCGTTACAGTCTTTGGCGAGGAGGAATTCACGTGCACGGGAACTGGAAACGGAGGGGAAGTCGAGTGCGCCGGGGAACGTGTATTTTATTGGCAGGGGACTGCGACGACGCAGCTTGTTGCAAGCTTTGTGGCGACGGTGACTCAGACTGTCATGGTTATCGAGGCTGCAGCGCAGGCTGCTACGAAGGCTCCCGCCGCAGATGCTGCGTCCCGTGTTGCGAGCTCTTTCCCTGCCGAGACATCGCTTTTTGCAGGCGCATATGTCACTTTCTTCTATGTTATCTTTTGAAGAAGTCCTACTTATTTATTGCGGTTACCCACGAGGGTAATGGCATCAACGAGTGTATATGGGGTATGCAATGGACTTCGAAATAGCATTTTATATTACGCAATCGTGTCTACAGTCGACAGACGTTCGAATCGTCCAAATAGGCGCCAGTGCCCTCGAAGAAGCTCTTATGTACATAGACGGAAGCTCGTTGGAAGCTCGAGGCATGATCTCGCCTCAGGGATCGTCCAAGATCGCGCTATCCAACCATCGCCGCATCGCGGGCGCTGAATTCAGCGCCACCGGGGACCAACGCGGCGAGTTCCGCGAATTCAACGGCGCACCGAGCGTCGACGAAGGCGATGACGGCCCCAACACCGCGCACTGGAGAAATTCCAGAGACCATTCGGCGGCGCGCGCACTTGTAAGCACGGACGGCCGGCCGCGAAGAGGCGGGCGATTGGCGAGCGTTCTGTGCCGTCGATTGGGTTTGTGGACGCGTATGCGGTGGGTCTGCTTTGCGTTCAGGGTTGGTTTTGAGGTTGGATGGTGCGCGGGCCGTGGGAGGGCGCTGTGCACCATGATAGCGGCTGCGCTGTGTACAGTGTAAGTATTTCGGGCCTCCGCCTCGGCGGGTCCGGGGTGTGCCGTGGAGCGCGTTTAGGTTTAGACTTTCGTGGGTGCCGTCGTGCGCATGGGCCTGGAATAAGTAGAGTGCAGTATACTTATATAGACAGCTCGAGGGCGAAGAGTGCGCACGGTGATGTACTGCGGACCCGGATGGCGGAGGACGAGGACGTCGATTCGACGCGCTGTCCGCGGGCGCGTGGGGTCTCTGCGCCGTTGTGCTCTCGCGATGCTGGCGCCGTGTGCCGTTCGTGGTGCGCCTTGCACGCCCTATTCGGCGCGCTCCCCACGCGTCCTTCTGCGCTGCGCGACCGGATACAGCGCAGCCGCCCCGTTCCGCGCGCGGCGCACTCTTGCTCTAGGGATATCTCACGGCATGCGTCGCGGCGCATCGCAGCTGGACGGCGGGCGCGGGCATCCAGGCGATCGTTGCCCCCTTCCAGCGCATCAGCCTACTTAGCTGCTGAGCGCTCGCAGACTCAGCAACGCCCCGATTCTGATGCAGTCACAAGCACCCAGCCTCTGATGAACACAGTGCTGAGCACCGACCGAACACCCGCATCGCGTCTCCACGGGCACGGGCTCGGTCGCTGGATGCGTCGTGCTCATCTTGAGTGCGTCGAGGTGAGGTGGCGCATTTATTTTAAGCACAACTTACAAGGGCGCGGCGCGGCGGCCCGCGTCGCTAAGGGACGTGGGAAGCCTACCTCGCTGCCGTGCCAAGGCGCGTCGACGCCGTCGCTTCACGGCCGAGCTGCGAGCCGCGGACGTCTCTCCCAACTGCCCGGCGGGCGACGAGGGGGTGTCCGTCCAGCGGACGGTGTGTAGTACCCGCCGGGGTGCGCTGGGGGTCAGTTGCATGACATCGGCGATTTAATAATACCAGCGCGCGAACACGCGCGGGGGCATTTACACCCGCCCGCCCGCCCGCCCGCCGGGCGTTGCCGGCGTGCGTGCGTGCCTGATGGGGAGGCACGTGCGCAAAGCCGAGGCACGTCCCCGTCGTCGTCTTCTTTCTTCTGCGCCCTTCCTTCGAGACTTCCCACCACCTTCGCGCATACGCGCCCTCCTCTCCTATCTCACCCCATCCTACCCCGCCCCGCCCCGGCTCGCTCGACGCGCGCACACGCACGAACGAAGAACGAAGGAAAGACCGAACGAGCGAAAGACAGAGCGAGCGCATGCGCCCGCGCGCCGATGAACCCGCAGTTCGCCTTCCCCCCGCCCGCGCCTGCGCCGCGGCGCCCGCCGCCGCCGTCGCGCGCGGCTCCCTCCCCCTTCCCAAGCTTGGGCGAGAACACAAGAGGTGACAAAACGACCCACGCGCGCGAGTCGAACGCGCTGCGCGCCTCCGTCCTCGACGCGGCGCTCGAGCTGGGCCTCGTAGGCGGCGGCGTGGGCGGGTGGATGTTCGATAATCGGGTGATGGAGGAGGGCGAGGAGGTGGGTGTTTTGTTTTTGTTTTGTTTTGTTTTTGTGCTTGTTTTTGTGATTGGGGCGGTGGTTTCGTGGGTTTCGTTGCGGGGTGTTTCTTTGGTGGGAGGTAGCTGGAAGGGTGGGTGGGTGGGTGCATACAGGGGCAACGGGTGCATACAGAGACAGCGGGTGCATTGAGGACGAGGGGCTGTCTACCGTCGGCTGTCTACCGTCGAAGCCCACCTCCTCGCCGCCGCCGCAACCCTGCCCGCCCGTCGTCAGGAAGCAGGCCCGCTCCCCCGGACCCGAGCAGGCGGTCAGGCTGTTTGTCCGTCCGCCGCCGCCACGCGGCGCCGCCCGCACCGCCGCTGCTCGCCTCCGTCGGTCGGCCCCACGCCCACGCCCACGCGTCCGTCCGGCGGGCTCGGGCGTGGCATGTATGCGGCACGGTTTCCTGGGGCCTGCGGTGCCTCGCCAGCGGGCGTTGATACGATGCATGATGCGACGCGGTGCGGCGTCATCTCCGCGGCGTCCCCCTCTTTTCGAATATCCTTCTTTTTGTTGTCTTTGATGACGCCGCTCTGCGCCCATACTCATACTCATGCTCATGCTCATGCTCACGCTTTCGCCCCCTAGGATCCGCCCGCGCCCTTGACCACGCCCAACAGGGACCCGTACGCATTCGACGCGGAGTCCTACGTAGAGGTCGACGGCGACGCGCACCCGACGCCCGCGCTCACCGCCGGCCCGTCCGCGCCCGGTTCGCCCGCGCTGCGCTCGCCGTCGTCCTCGGCGCAATCGCACGTTGCGCGCGGCGCCCCACCCCTCGCGCTGCCGGTGCGGCCGCCCACCCCCGCCGGCGCGGGAGGGGCGAAGAAGCTGAAGAAGAAGAGGGACGGGTACGAGAGCGAGGGGTACGCGAGCGAGGGCGCGAAGAAGGGGAAGGACAAGAAGGAGGAGAAGGAAAGGAAGAAGAGGGAGAAGGAGGAGAGGAAAAGGAGGGAGAAGGATGTTGGGGCGGGCGGAGGGGGCGGGGGAGGGGGGGAGACGGACGCGGAGGCCCCGCGGGCGAGGAAGAAGAGCGTCTTAGCGGCGGCGGCGGAGAGCGCTAGGCGCGCGGTCGCTGGTGGGGGCGGTGGGGGCGGGTACGAGTCGGATGGCGGCGCGGGGGCGAAGGCGGCGAAGAAGGACGCGAAGGCGAGGGAGAAGGACGCGAAGCGCGGGCGGAAGGCGCGCGAGAAGGAGGAGAAGGACAAGGGGCGCGACAAGGACAAGGACAAGGACGCAGAGGAGGACGCGGGCTACGCGACGGACGGCACGCCGCGCCGCACCGCGCGCCGCTTCTTCGTGTTGGGGCGCTCGAAGACCGACGCGGCCGTCCCGTCGCCTGCGTCGCGGGCCGCCGCGGGCGGGGGGGTGCCGCCGCTACCGCTGGTGCCCGGGCCGAACACGGACTGGGGTGCGGGGCTTGGGCTTGGGCTGGGTGGAGGTGGGCTGGGGAGTGGGAGTGGGGTGGGAGGAGGGGGAGGGGGAGGGATGGTGCTCCCTATCGCGGAGCGCTTCGCGACGACGCTCAGCCCCGACTTCTTCGCGCCCTCTGCGTCCGCCTCGCGGGGCGTGCCGCCCGTCCCGCCGGCGCCGGCGCTGCGCGGGGTGTCGCCCGCCCCATCGGCCTTCTCGCCTATTTCGCCAGCGGCGGCGTCCGCGCCGGTCTTCGGGGGTGCGCGCGGCGCACGCGCGTCGCAGGTGTCTGCTGCGTCGTCTGCCTCCGGATCGGGCGCAGGGGGTGGTATTCTCTTCCCCACGTCAAGCAGCGGCTACGACGACGCCCGGGCGATCACGCCGACCTCTTCTTCCACTGCGGCGGCGGCGGCGGTGCCGGCGCACGGGGCCGGGGCGATGAGTGTGTCGAGTGTGGCGACTGCGGGGACGAGCGGGACTACTGGCACGACGAGGACGAGCGGGACAGCGGGGACGCAAAGCACGACGTCGACGAGCGCGTCGTACGCTTCTCCTGTGAGCGCGCAGGGGGCGTCGTACGCCTACGCGGTGCCGTCGCGCGCGTCGGCGGCGTCGGCGTCGACGACGTCCTCGGGCGCGGGCTCCGGCGCGGGGTGGGCTGTGGCGGGCGCGTTCGGCGGTGCGAGCTCCGTCCCCGGACCGAGCGCAGTTCCCGGCCCCGGTATAATGCCCACATCAAGCGGCGTCACCAGTCCAAACGGCATCACCAGTCCAAGCAGCATCACCAGTCCCGCCGGCCTTCCTACCTCAACTCCAAACACCAGTACATCACTCCGCCCCCCCGCGGCGGCGGTGGGACGGGCGCCGTCCCCCGCGCGCCCGCCGCCCGTCGCTCCCGTGTCGATAATGAAGGCGCTCCGCGCGAAGGCGAGCCTGGACAGCATCTTACCGGGGCGGGCGGCGCGCGAGGCACGCGCGGAAGCGAACGCAAACGCCAACGCGCTGGCGAGCAGCACGAACAGTCTCAACTCCAACTCCAACTCGCACTCATCCCTCAGCGCCTCGCTCAGCGGAACAAACCTGAACTTCACCGGACGACTGAGCGGCGCGCGCAGTCCGCCGCCGCCCTCGCCCTCGACGCCCGGCTCCCCGTTCGTCATCGTGCCCTCCGCGCCCGGCTCGCCGCTCTCCGCGAACTACGCCCGCGCGGGGTTCCCCGTGAGCCCCGTCGCGCCCGCCGCGCCGTTCGGGTTCGCCGCGCCCCTGCCCCTGGCGGTGCCGCCCCCCGTGCGCGCGGCGAGCCCGGTGCGCAGGGTGCCGAGCCCCGCGGGCGTGGGGTTCGTCGCTGTCGCGCCGCGCGCGCTGTCGCCTGTGGGGTTTGGCGGGCGGGCGCCGTCGCCTGGGGTCGGGCAGCCGATGCTGCGGGGACGGATATCGCTGCCCAACACCAACGCCAACGCGCAGATGCACATCCCCGCAGCGTTTGCGCTCGCCGCCCCGCCCCGCGGCGCAGGCGCCATGCGCGCGCCCTCGCCCTCGCCCGCGCGCCTCGTCATCCCCCCCGCGGGCGCACGCGCCGCGTCTCCTGCGTTCCTCGCCTCGCCCGGCGGCACAGCGCGCGCGCCGAGCCCCGCGGGGCCGCACCCCAACGTGCTCGCGTACTACGACCTCCCGCCGCCCAGCCCGCCGCCGCGCGGGCCCTTGCCCCCCCCTCCACCCCCACTCCCATCCTCCACCAGCCCCATATCGGGGGGCGACTTCGCGCAGGCATCGCCGACGGCGGCGTACGGTGCGAGCGCAGCATACGCGCTACACTCGCCCGGGGGCGGCCCGGCCCCCGGTGCGCTGCGCCAGCGCGTGGTGGACCGCACGCCGCGCGCGCTGCCGCCTGAGCTCGCGCGGCCGCTGAGGAGGGGGAAGGAGAGCCCGTTCCCCGTCGCTGCCCCCTCCACCGCGAATGCCAACGCCAGCGCGGGTGGGGGTGGGGAGGAGCGCTATGCGCGGGCGAAGCGCCGCGCGGCGGCGGTGCGCGCGGCGCGCGAGCGCACGAGCTGGGTGGGGCTCGACGAGGAGAGCGGCGAGGGCGACGGCTCGGCGGAGGGGTACGCCTCTGCGTATGGGAGTGCGAGCGCGGAGGGCAGTGCCGAAGGCGGCGTGGATATGGCGTATGCCATGGGCGGGCGGCCGCGCGCGCGGGTGCGCTTCGCCGGCGACGCCGAGTACGACGAGGAGGAGGGGGAGGGGGAAGGGGCCGGGGGGCTGAGCGCCCCGCCGCGAGGCTCGCTCGACCGCTCAGACGAGTCGCATTACCCCCCGAGCGCCGACGCCCACTACGGCTTCATGGCCGCGGACCCGTACGCCCACGCGCCCGTGCGTCCGCGCCCGCGGCGCGCACCTGACATGGGTTTAGGTGCAAACGCAGACGGAGGGGGCGACGCGCGCGCAACGCAGTACTCGGCGGTGACGGGCGGCGAGCGCCTCAGCCGGTGGAGCGCGAGCGAGTACAGCGCGGGCCCCCTCGACGCGGATGCGAGCGGGGCGACGCGGGCGCGGTTGGTGCAGCGCGTTGCGGCGCTGCTCGGCAAGGACGAGGATTTTGGGAGGGGCGTGGGCGTGGGGAGCGGTGGTGGTGGTGGTGGTGGTGGTGGGAGAGGGTTGGAGGAGGAGGGGGAGGGGGGGCCGCGCGCGTGGGGGCGGTTTTAGGGTGTGCGTTTTCCTTTTTTTCTGTTTTGTTCGGTTCGGTTTCTTTCTGTGTTGGTGCTCGTAATGTTGTTGTCTTCCGTGCGTCTCTGCGCTCTGTTTTGTTTAATGTTTTCCCGCCCACAGCGTGCCGCGCACGCGCCGCTTTCCTCTCTTTTGTCTTTCCATCTCGCTCATTCATCCTGTTCGTCTCTCCTCGCTCATTCACACTTGTTCGTCTCGTTGCGCTCGTTTCTTGTCGCTGTACCTGCTTTCCCGCGCACCCTGGTTGATTGTCTTCCTGCCTCCCTATTCCTGCACGCGCGGAGCCTACTCTGCCGTGTGTTTATACACATACATACATACATACCACATAGATCGCTCGTACTATTAGCTGCATACCTAGTTCCTTCGTATACCTAGTGCCTAGTCCCAGAATTGCAATCAAATTTCGTGTTATGATGCGGTGGGGTGCGTTTATGTGCGGAGGGCGTTTGTCCAGGCAGAAGGGCCGTGGATAGGGCGCTGTTGCGCGAGGCGAGGACCGGATGCGACGGCGGCGGCGGCGCTGTGCGCTCTCCCCCCAGCGAAGATTTATCAGAAATTACAATGTGAATGTATGGCAGCCCTGCAGAAGCCGGCGTGATTGGAGCAACGTTCAACATCCGGTCCGCCCATTTGATTTACGTTTGATATTGGTCTGCTCACAATTCCTTACTACGACTGGCCTCAACCTTCTGAACCCCGAGTTACTACGCACGTACGCGGTTCGCAGTTTCGCTCTCAGATCTACTCTCACAACACCCATGGAGCCTCTCGAGCACCTATTTACAACCAACCACGCCCCCACCGATGACGAGCGAGTGATACTGAATGACACTGTCGTTGATTACGACGATAAATTGGCCGCGATCACGCAGAAGATATCCGCGTTGGAGGAGCAGCTACGGACCTTGAACGAGGAGAAGACGGTGCTGCTCGAAGCTTGCGAGCCGTTCAGACGCGCCCTGGCGCCCTTCCGACGGCTGCCCGAGGACGTCGCGCGCGCGATCTTCGTTGCATGCTTGGAAACACGATGGAATCTAACCATGGCTGAAACGGAGGCACCCGTCCTCCTCACCCGGATCTCCAGAGCTACGCGTATGATCGCGCTCGAAACGCCAGGACTATGGGCAGCCATTCACATTCCAATCATCATATCTGTTCAGCCGGAAGCGATGGATACAGCACAATCGATCATGACTGGTCGAGGAGTGGTTGCTTCGCCGATCAGGAAATCTCCCCCTTCACATTTCTGTATACGAAATGCTCGAATTCAATGGGACTGAAGAACTCACCGGCACCCCTGATATTATAGACGTTCTCATAGCCTGCTGCTCGCGATGGAAGAACGTGCACTTTTCATGCCCGCCGGCAACTCTATCCGGTATTTCGTCGTTGACTCGCTTCGATGTTCCGCTCCTTCAGTCGCTCGCTATGTCGCCTACGCCTTCTGTCCCCAACGAGGACAATTTTTGGATAGATAGCGACGTCTTGCAGGCCCCGATCCTGGAGAAATTTTGTCACTTGGGCGATGGTGCAGCTTCTATGTACCGCGTTAATTGGTCGAATCTCACACATCTTTACTGCACCCATTCCGCTCGCTATGCCATGGATAACCTTGTTGATGTCCTGTATCAGGCTTCTGAATCTGGTCTTATCACGCTCGATCTCACCCTGATGGCGTACCCGCTCCCTTACTCGGGCATCATATCGCTTCCATGCCTTACAAAATTGGTTATTGCTGAATTTGGTCCCCCGCAAGGCGAAGATACGGGAATATTTGGGTCGATATACGCACCGTCCCTGGAAGCTATTAGCTGCAATATAACACAGTACAACAACTCGAGATCACCTGCGCTGATAGCATGTTTGCAGCGGTCATCAAATGTCCGAGAATTATCTACGGGACGACCTCGCTCGCTCGACATCCTCGAGTATCTGGGCCACTGTCCCACCCTTCGCACCCTGTGTGTGCCGCATGGTGAACACGCCATTGACGAGCCATGGAGCCAGCCCAATAATAATGCCTTCCTCTCTGCCTTTGTCCAGGACAACGCCTCACGATGTCTCTGTCCGCAACTGGAATATCTTCGATATGGACCGACGCTGGTGGTGCCACTGCGCACCCTGCGTGACTTGCTCGTACGCCGAGGGGGAGGGAATCCACGGCTCAGTTGCTTGAAAGCCATAGTACTAAATGTGGCATATGATCCCGTCGACGAGCCGCTGATCAAAGAAATCCAGTCTGCGGATGTAGCAGGCGATACCAGGCTCGAAATATCCTTCAAGAAGTACAGTGCTTACTTGCACAAATTGGACGGAGGTATTCTCTACCCTTTCTTATCGGTCGACGATTGGTGGCCATCCACAGTCTTCAATGACATGGTATACCTTGACTGATTGGCAGCTTCTCATTCTTGTTGATGCAGCAACTTAGTGTTTTTGTCTGCGTTATTACCATTTAAATACATCTAGCAGTTGTTCATACGAAGATTCCAATATTCTCTTGATGTCCGGCAAATGAAATTTGTTGCTTACTTGACCCGCAAGCATTTATTCCTGTTTATAAAAATAAGTTTCAAACCAGCTTACACACTCTACACCGACCTTCAGAGTTTGATGTAACATAATTTCTGATTCACATACGAAGAGAGCGGTAAGCGGTTGTCTGCATGCCACCAACGCTGCCGCGTCCTACACGTACGTGCACCTATCTGTCGTAGCGCGTGCACATATACGCCACAGCGCATGGTCTAGGAGCGTACTTCACCCAGCGCCGTGACCCGCGGCGCGTTGCGCGCTCTCCCACCAGCGGAAACGCCTAGGTAGACCAGGCCCATATATCTTTCAGAAATGACAACGCGGATGTATTCTGAAAGATGTAAGACGGCGTAATGACAGGCAGAGAGGAGAACCTCAGCGAGGTAGTAGCAGCCTTGCAGAAGCCAGCGTGATTCCAGTATCCGGTCCGCTCATTTCATTAAGGGTCGACCTGCGGTCGCCTCGGCACCTTGCCGAAATTCAAGATACAGTAAGAGTCAACTTATTGACATCGTATTATTTGTAGAGAAAGTGTTCACGTCATCGACGTAGTACTTAGGCTGGCGCAACCCGGACGTACTGACGTACGTCCAGGATGCGCACCAGGAAAACAGCAACAATGAATGGTTAAAAATGACAGACTCCCCGGGCCGAGGAATTGTGACAGTCAAGCTGTCAAGTGCGAGCCTGGGGCGGCAAGTTGACAAACACCGAAATGGTTGCAGAAAAGCGCAAGAAAAGCGGTGCAAAGGGGTTTTCTAATTTTCAAAAAGAGGCAAGGAATTTTATGATAGCAGGACCAAAGCGGGGAATGTTTAGGATGACAAGGTCGGCAAGTGGCTATACATGGCTGTTTGTACTTCTTTGATCGGTGACTTTTTTTTTCGAGATGTCGGATTCCAGCTCGCGACTTTGTGTGTGCATGTGTCGCTGGTGTTTGTATCTATGTTATTCAGAACATGTGGGACCATTGCTTTCAGCAAGGTGATTTGCGTTTGATATTAGTTTGATCTCAATTCCTTACGACTTGCCTCAACCTTCTGAACCCCGAGTTACTACGCACGTACGCAGTTTGCAGTTTCGCTCTCAGATCTACTCTCGCAACATCCATGGCGTCTCTTGAGCACCTATTTACAACTAACCATTCCCCAACCGACGACGAGCGGGCCGGACTGAAGGAGAATGTCGCTGATTACGACGATAAATTGGCCGCGATCACGCAGAAGATATACGCGTTGGAGGAGCAGCTACGGAGCTTGAACGAGGAGAAGATGGCGCTGCTCGAAGCCTCCAAGCCATTCAGACGGGCCCTTTCACCCTTCCGACAGCTGCCCGAGGACGTCGTGCGCGCGATCTTCGTCGCATGCTTGGAAACACGATGGAATCCTACCATGGCTAAAACGGAGGCACCCGTCCTCCTCACCCGGATCTCCAGAGCTACGCGCATGATCGCGCTCACAACGTCAGCACTATGGGCCGCCATTCACATTCCAATCATCACATCTGTTAAGCGGGAAGTAATGGATACAGCACAATCGATCATGACTGCGCGGGCTAAAGGTGTCAAGGAGTGGTTGCTTCGCCGATCAGGCAATCTTCCCCTTCACATTTCTGTCTATGAAAACCGCGCATACAGTGGAACCCGCAACGTCACTTCTGAGATCATTGATATTCTCACCGCCTGTTGCTCTCGATGGAAGAATGTTTACTTTTCATGCTGTCCGACAACTCTTTCCCGCATTTCTTCGTTGACTCAATCCGAGGTTCCGTTTCTCCAGTCGCTCGCCATTTCCCCTGTGGGCTACTCGTCCGATGAGATACATTTCTGGAGAAATACTGAAATTTTGAAGTCCCCGACGCTAAAGAAATTCCACGACTCAGGCAAAGGCAAGACGCTGTGTTACCCAATAAACTGGCTGAATCTCACACATCTTTCAATTTACTGCGCCCGTACCATGGATAATCTTGTGGATGTACTTCGTCAAGCTTCCAGTCTTGTCAGACTCGATCTCACCTTGATGGTGTACGGGTTCTCATACCCGGAGACTATACCACTTCTGTGCCTTACAACATTGGTTGTCACTGATCTTTCTCCGCCTCTAAATGAAAATCTGGGAATAGTTGGGGCGATATATGCACCATTCCTGGAGGCCATTAGCTACAACGCAAAGTTGTGCGGCGGAAGTAGATCACCTGGTTTGATAGCGTGTTTGAAGCGATCGCCGAACGTTCGGGAGCTATCCACGGGACAACCTTCATCGACCAACATCCTCGTAGAGTATCTCAGCTACTGTCCCACCCTTGTCATCCTCCATGTACCGGGGCCGGGGTTTGTTCCCCATGAGCGGCCGATCAAGCGCAACGACGATTCCTTCCTCCGTGAATTTTTCCGGGACGACGCCGCGCAATGCCTCTGTCCACGACTGGAATATTTTCGATATGAACCGACACTGTTAGTGTCTCTAACCACATTGCGCGGCTTCCTTGCGTACAGAAAGGTCGCGAATCCACCTCTGAGCCGCTGGAAAGCTGTTATAATGAATGTGGAATACGATCGCGTCGAAGAACCGCTGATCCAGGAGATCCGAAGTTCGGAAGTCGCAGGCGATATCAGGCTCGGAATATTCTTCAAGAAGCCCATTCCTTACATGGAACGGTTAGACGAGGGTATTGTCCGTGCTGTCTCATTGGTCGACGTTTGGTGGCCATCCGCACTCGTTGATGACAGGACATACCTCAGCTGATTGCCGCCGACTCACGTTCCTGTTCATGCTTCCAAGACAGACGTGGGCTGTAGCAGCTGCATATCGCTTCGCATTCAGATGACGGTCGCAATATTCCGGCAAGAACCATGCTTTACTGAGACTGGCCGACAGCGCCAGTTGCAGCTACCGTGAGTAGAGAAGAGGAAGGTTGTCGAAAATCGCGGCTCCGACGGAAGAGATGTCAGCGACGTTTGGTACCAGAGAAAGTCTCGTTATGTAGTGAACGTCACCATTAATCGCATGGCGATGGCTAAAGAAAGATCCGGGCGTTCGTATAATAAACAGGTTGCAGGATCTCGACGGGAAAACATTGAAGGAAGGTCCTTGAAATTTGAAAATTAAGCAGAACTCAACTGATGACTAGATGACTCTCAGTCTCTCTCATTTTACGTACATAGGCGTTCAGCTGATCATAAAGTTGATTCTCAGCTTCCAACTCCGCGGCTTCTGACGCGATATGCGCCTAACGTTGAAACGTTGAACTTGCGTTGAACGCAAGTTGAACGCGTTGAATATTCCGCCAACTTCAAGTTTCCCCAACTAAGAGTCGTCTCGTCTGATGCTTAGAACATTTTCCAACGACGACCTCAAGAGTAACATATCAGATGAGGGTTCTCGTCCCTAATAAAGACTCGTCGGCATCTTACAAGCTTTCCATCGAGGTTCCGGTTCTCTCAGCACCATGCGTCGCTTCAGAGTATCGGCGAGTACTTATGATGGCACTTTTTTCATGGAGAAGCCAATAAACTCAGCTTGTGGGACACAGAGACGAGCACGAATTCGTGCTCGAGCAACATGTTTGCGTGCGCCACAGTCTATAAATGACCGACATCTCCACATGGTGACCCAATCTCCGGCTACGATCCGCGCGCCAATATTCGCAGGCCCCTCAAGCTGAAGCGAAGCTACTCGTCGCGTTATCTTTTACCTTCCACCATCATGGAAAAGGCCCAACCACACCCACTACGTCGAGCAACGACGCGCGCCACAGTCGTCCGCGCGCTCGGCGCGACGATTCTGTTCTCGTTGGCCGCTATCTCCTCTCTCGGAATCACCACTCAGCGCACCGCAGCTCACACGGCGGTCCCTATCAACGCCGCGCAGATAGTTCAGCAGTGCCAGGCCCTGAATGTCCTACCTAGCCCGCCGAAGGACTTCCACCTCAGGAGCGAGTCGGACCGATATGTCCCGGGCACTCCGCCCGCCCTCATTCGCAACGCGACGATCTGGACAGGAAGCGCTTCCGGCCACGACGTCGTTGTCGGCGACATTCTGCTCGACAAGGGGGTGATTCGGGAGGTCGGATGGATAGGGGAGAGTGTGTTGAAGTTGTATGACAACGTCACTGTCCTTGACGCAGGAGGTGCATGGGTCACTCCTGGGTACATTTTAATTTCATTTTCAGCTTTCCTCCCTATATCTAATTCTCACCTTAGAATCGTCGATCTTCATTCGCATATCGGCGTTGGGAGCGCGCCGTCTCTGCGTGGTTCATCCGACACCAATTCGCGCAAGGGCCTTGTCCTTCCCTGGTTGAGAAGTCTTGACGGCCTCAACACCCACGACGACGCATACCGATTGGTTATATCTGGAGGTGTCACGACCGCGAATGTCCTTCCCGGATCTGCAGACGCGATAGGTATGGCCCTTTATTGCGCCGCAACTTGAGATACGAGTGTGCTGATACATCGAACCAGGCGGCCAGGCTTTTACTATCAAATTGCGCCCCACGGCTGAACGCTCGTCGTCGGCTATGGTTATCGAACCCCCGCATACGCTGAATGGGACGCATGTCGACCCCGCGCTTCCTCCGCGATGGAGGCAGATGAAGTACGTGACGTACCTCGCCGCAACTCTTTTCCTATCTTGAACATGATTTAGACACGCGTGCGGCGAAAATCCAAGTAAGGACGTTTGCATATTTGTCCAGTACTTGCACTCATGAGAACATTTATAGGCCGAGTCTATTCTGGGACGAGGATGGACACAATATGGGCATTCCGTGAAGGGTGAGCTCTCTACGTTCCCTAGCATTGCGCCCCTCGTTTTGATACCCCCAGATACGAGACTGCTCGTAAAATCAAACATGAACAGGATACTTACTGCGCGAAGGCTCTGCGTGGGGAGTGGACGGGGCTTGGCGATTTCCCAGAGAACCTTCAGTGGGAGGCACTGGTCGATGTTCTCCGAGGACGCGTCAAGGTAGTGTACATCTCCATATATACTTCCTGACAAGTGTTGACTATGCGTACTTAGGTCCATAATCACTGCTATGAAGCCGTTGATCTGGACGGAATAGTTCGACTCACCAACGAATTCAAATTCTCTATTGCCGCTTTCCACCATGCGCATGAAACATACCTCGTCCCAGACCTCCTTAAAAAAGCATATGGTGCGTGATATCAGCACAGGAGAACACATTAACCTAAGCTTTCTGTCAATCAGGAACTACGCCTGCAATTGCCATGTTCGCCACAAACGCACGGTACAAACGCGAGGCTTACCGTGGAAGTGAATTCGCGGCTCGCATTTTGGCCGACAACGACCTGCGTGTGGTGATGAAGGTTCGTACCTCAACATCAAGATAACAAAATCTGCCTCTAAGATTCCTTACTTTTCAGAGTGATCATTCCGTACTCAACTCTCGATACCTGCTGTACGAGGCCCAGCAGGCGCATTATTACGGCCTAGCATCCAATTTGGCGCTCGCATCTGTCACGACAACGCCTGCGACCGTTCTTGGATATGACCATCGAATCGGCTTCATAAAGCCAGGTGCGTTTGCTTCCGAAATACGCAAGTTATTTTAAACCTCATACTATCCAATATAGGCCATGACGCTGGTATGCATTATCAATTACTGGCGCGGGCAGTATACTTGAACTAAACCGTGTGTTCAAAAGATATTGTCGTCTGGGATAGCCACCCGCTCGCGCTCGGAGCAACGCCTACACAGGTCTTCATCGACGGTATCGCTCAGCTGAAAGACCCGCATGTTAGTAAGAAGCCAAGCGGCCACCAACGCATACCGAAGACCCCGGATTTCACCAAGGAAGCGGAGAAGACGCTAGAGTACGAGGGCTTGCCGCCATTGGAAACGACCGAGGCGACGTCGGACATTGTAATCTTTACGAATGTCTCGAGCGTTTACCTCCGACAGGGAGGCAGGATCCGCGAGGCATATTCGGCCTCGGAGATGAGAACGGCGGGTCTAGTCGTCGTCGAGAAGGGAAGCATCCAGTGCATGGGTGCGTTGAGTGACTGTCCGCTAACTGGATATGGGATGGACATCCAAAGGATCAACTTGGAGGGTGGCTCGATTTCGTGAGTTTTTTTTTCTATACGGTGTCGTCGCGCTGACCTGCGTGTACAGCCCGTCGCTCATCAGTTACGGGAGCCAGCTGGCACTCAACCACATAAATGGTGAGGCATCCACCAACGACGGCGCCGTGGGCGATCCGTTACTCGGTAAGCCACCATCTGTCCTCGGAGAGGGGCCCGTGATACGGGCCGTGGATGGCCTGCAGTTTGTTACAAGAGACGCTTTGTGAGCTCTATGGAACGTCTTACGCACTGCTTTCCTTCTCAACGCAGAATAAATAGGCTTGCGTATCGCGCTGGGGTCACCGTGGGAATCACGGCTCCGACCTCTTATGGATTCCTCGCCGGATTGTCCGTTGCATTCAGCACGGGGAGCCCGCATAAACTGGCGGCTGGTGCTGTTCTCCAGGATGTCACTGCGCTTCACGTAGCGACAGATTCGTGGACGCTCAGTGTCAGCACCCAGATTGCCGTCCTTCGTAATCTGCTCCAGGGGGGCGCGGAGGGCGAGCTCAAATCGGTATTCGCCAGTGTCGTAAAGGTAGGTTTATGATTTTAATACGGTGCCTTTTCCTGTCTAATTCCACCATTCTTCAATTAGGGATCCCTTCCGCTTGTTGTCCAAGTACAGAGCGCGGATATCATGGCCACTCTAATTGAGCTCAAGAAAGAGATCGAAGGAGAACGTGGGACTAGTATCAAATTGACATTCTCGGGTGCTAATGAGGCCCACATTCTCGCGAAAGAGATAGGGGAGGCGGGTGTCGGTGTCATCCTCAACCCATCGCGCCCGTTCCCTGGCACCTGGAAGTCGCGACGGATGTAAGTGCTGTCCGAAAATCTACAGCACATACGCGCTTGATTGACGCGCGTTCATGCAGTCTTCCCGGCCCACCGCTCAGTGAGCAGAATGCGGTCGCTGCTCTTGTCGCGAACAATGTTACGGTCGGCATTGGTATCGAGGAGCAGTGGAGTGCAAGGAGCACGCGCTTCGATATAGCTTGGGTGAGTGCATGCTCCCGTAGTCGTACTAGTGCAGTATCATGCTGATTGGCTGTCATTGTGACAGGCTGCACTCGAGGCGAACGGTGCACTCTCGACGGCGGATGCTATAGCTCTCGCATCTGTGAACCTTGAGACCCTCCTCGGGGTGAAGAAGCCTGTCACGGATCTAGTGGCTGTCAGGCATGGATCGTTTCTGGATTTCGAGGGGAAGGTCGTTGCAGTGCTTTCCGCGCACCGGGGTGTCGTTGATCTTGTGGGGTAAATATTTAAATACCTATCCAACCTTCCACGCACGGAAATCTTCATATATATTTATGTAAATTGCAAAACTGAGCCTTTCTATATACTTATGATAACTCGGTCTGTAAGTATCTGTCTGCCATACTTATCGCTTTGAATTTAGCCGTAATACAGTTACCCCCACTGCGCCTTCTGAGAGTTTCAGACCCCGTGGGGCGCACACGGTTATCCATTGGTTATCTTTGGGCCTGCGTTCTTCGCATTGCCCAGCTGTGGGGAGAAGGGCTGAATGCACTTGTCGAGATTCGTCGCGGTGAGCGTTCCGCCGGACACGGGAGCCACGATACCCATGTTTCCTATAAGCAAAGTTGTAACTTTTATTGTACGAGTCCGAGTCTGCGTAACGAGTTCAAATTTCAATGACTACCGATTATAAGTTGATATAATGTCGCTTCAGTAAACAATGTAATGTACGAAATGCTGTTCGATTATTATGGAAGCGAGAAGAGAAATACGATACAAATTTGAAGTCCACAGTGGGTGTACTGACCTCAGAAAAGGATGATTTGGAGGGGCCGTATCGCATGCTCGTTGTATAAGACTGTTTCGTTCAGTGAGACGCCATTTGATTCTCGGTCAAATACCACCTGTATGTTTGATATAGATTAGAAAAATCATCAATTTCAACTCTACGTACTATATACGCCAGCATAACCGTTGACACGTACTGAATTGTATCCTCTTGGACATGATTGAACCTCTCCAAATCCTCTAGCAATAAATGCTCGACCAAGCACAACTCTACAAACAATAATTGCTCCGGATCCTCCCTGTGTGTAATTGTATGCCCTTTGAAATACTGTCAGCTGGGATATGTAAAGAATAGATGTTTAAAATTTACTTGTTCGATGCCGAAGAGGTATAGATGGCCGATCCAAATCTATGTAATATGCATCGTGAGCTTGTGCACTCCAATCTTCACTAATGAGCACTTAGTACTTACGCCCCAGTGGCTTGTGCCTTGTTCAGCTTGAAAGAGGTTCGCAGTATGCAACATACCGAGCAGTTGATGGAGGAGCAAGGCGCCGCCTGGTTGACCGTTCCCAGACGGCAGACCATCCTTGTTCCATGGTATGTGTAGGCAACATTACCAATGCGTGCCCTATTTCGAGATCAGCCTAGCTACGACGCATTAGAATTTGGAGGAAAAACATACCTATACATATTGTGCTCTTCGTCCTCCTCTTCCGTACGCACAACGGCAAGTACCTTCTGCACGCGCGGCAGCGCTGCATTACCGGGGACGCGCCATGCTCTGATGAACCTGGCCACCGCTTGATCGTCTGCATGAGTCGCGCGGCAAGAAATCCGTGATAAATACGCATCGCTTACCCTGCTCATAGAATTTATGGGTAGGGTAAGCACGTAGGACGCGGAAGCGTGGCCAAGTTGCTTGAAGGGCGCGCGTACACGCGGTCCCGCACAAGATGTGTCCTATGCTCGACATCGGCGCCCGTCGGCATAGCAGGCACGCCTCCCTCGCGCGCTGCGCGCACAGTGTGCTGCACTGATACACTCCTTTGATGCACGGGCGCCGAAGACAGTACTATAATCGAAATCTCTGTCAGCGACGGCACAGCCTGGAAATGTCTAGAAAAGGAGGTGGGAGACACGCACCGTGCACCGCCCGCGGTCCGTAGGGCCCTCGCTACACAGGCGTATGCTGCAGGTAAGGCTGCAGGTGAAGTTGTCGTACCTGGTTTCGCATATGCACACACCACATACCTAGTTATATGGTCATTAGCACAACGCGGGGGACAGTGACGGTGGGGCTTACAAGGCAACGCTCGCCGTCGCATAAACGAGCGCGGTACTGAGTATATCTGTACTGACTGGAGCCTGGCAGGGTCATTTGTTTACAACAATCCATCGAGAACAGGGCTTTATATATTTCCCCGGCTTATAGGTATTCGCTGTGTCATGCATTGCAAAAGAACTCGACCTACTACGCCAATATCCAAAAATAACCCCAAAATGATTGCCCAATCTGCCCAACTGCTGGGCAAATTGGGCAATCAATATTTCAATTGCACTGCATTGACGGCTGTGATCAACATTTTCCGATATAGTTTGTGTTTGTATTTCTGCTGGGAAGTGTGCACTGTTGGATTTGAGGAAACCCCCTACTCATGCGGCCTAGGAAAAGTGTAACAATGCTTAAGCTCTGCCAGCATATGAAGGCATATGAACGCGCTGTCTGAGGGCTTCCTGAATGTGTCGAAACTTCGATGACAGAAAGGTAAGTCGCATCGCTCGGAATCCTTCCTGGAAGACCGGAGTCGACAAACGCGACGAAGTCGCTGCGACTGAGGCTTACACCATTAACCTGAATGCTGACATTTTGAAAGGTACGCATACACAACGCGTAGGACATCGTCATTGGATGCTGCTTTTTGCAGTGCATTGTTGTGCCTCTTGAACCACGAAGACAGATCAAGGAGCTCAGCTCGACGCTCCATTCCTGGGGCTGTGGCAGCGTGAGCCAATGCGCTGAAAGCCCAAGGATATGGCTGTCTTAAATCTGGGCGAAAATGTGGATGGGTCACGGCCAGTGCGTCGTTCGTTAGCTTCCCATTATGCGTATTCCTGGAGTCAGCCACAAGTATTCCTCATTTCTATTTACCCCCTTGACCTCTTTCGTCCACTGACTATTCAACACCAAGCAGCCTTGCAGCGCTGATTACAGCCGCTTGGATGATTACGAGGCTGTTTTGCGGCGCAGGTGCTTAAACTTGCCACGGTCGGTTTCTGGCCCGCTTCACGATTGCCGCTGAGCGCGACAACAGCTCCGGTCCCCACATCGCGCTCGAAGTCGATATGTATCGCGTCGACGCCGTTTTCATCATGCACAACCTAACCGCTTGTATCGCGGGCGTATTGAGCATCTTCACAAGCGAACGCGCACAGTTCAAGGGACCCGTCTTCACTTTCCAGACTAGCACAAGCATGATCAAGATATTGGGGGTTATGCATAGATATAGAACACACCCGCGCCGTTTGATGGTTCTGGCTCTGACGGGCCATCCAGGCTTTGCTCGCAAGATCGTAGATGGTGAGAAGGGACTGCAAGCATCGCATCGAGGGGAGCGGAAATGATCGCGCACAGCGGCTGGGGCGTCGACGAGGCTGAGTGGAACGAACCAGGGAGGGCGGGGGGATGACGTGGCGAGAGCAATGTCCATGCGGGTCGTCTGCAGTGGCACATCGACGAGGCGGTGTCCGCACAGCCCAGGCCTGAGCAGCATGCACACCGCGCGTCAGCAAGTGGCAAGTACGTGCATAGGCAGACCCACCAGGATCCGCGGACATATACTAGCAGCAGCAGCCGGCGAAGGAGTCGCAAGCAGGGGTCGGCATATGTCCACCGCTTCAGCTGCGCAGAGTGCATCCGCGGCGGGCGCAGGCAGCGTTTGGGCGGCGTCTAGCTGGCGCATGGGAGATCGTAGAGACAGCCGAGCAGAACGGCATCGCCTTGCAATACCGATATTGCAGTTATTGGGGGGGCGGGGACAGCGCAGATGACGGCGGCAGCGGCAGTGAGACGCAGCTTGTGGGCGGGGGCCCGTGGAAGCCCCAGGCACCGGCTAACGTTTCTGCAGTACTGGTGACGTGTACGCATGGCTACGGAAGAGGACAAATCTGCATGAAGCCTGCGAGGGTCAGCAGGAAAAATGGAACATAGAAGCGGGCGCACCTAGAATGAGAGAGGCAGCGACATTGGCGGCCTCTGCTGTAAGACCATCGTTTGGGTCTGGGTTCGGCGATGCAGGTGTGGACGAATGCGATAGCAAGCCCAACCTGGAGTACCTGTTCTTGTGTAGGACAGCAGCTGATATGCGAGGGCACTGCAGTTTGTCTTTAAGTCTGGCTCCAGCGGCTTCTGTGAACTCAGCCGACGCTGGCGATCGGCGCATCGTCTGTGCGGAATGCGGTGCCTTTCTTCATCTCTTCGGCGATCGCCCTGACACTCATGTGCTGTCGAAAACGGGGTCAACACATGCATAGCGGAGGCAGCGAGACACGCACAGAGGGACAGGGGTACTGGGGCGGGGCACTCGGAGGCTATGCGTTCGGACAGGGACACATGAGCGTAAACCTGCGCACAATGTCAGCATGCGTTCTGTCAACATGCGGCGAACCGAGCGGGAGTGGCGTACCCGGAGACAAGGGAGTGGGTGTGCACATACAGCGGTGGTGAGAAGCTGTGGCAGCCGTGGTACGGCGGCAGAGACAGCGTATCCATAGATGATGATGGCTGTGTATGGGCGTCAGCACAGTTAGTTAAGATAAGGAGAAAGAAGGGGCGTACGACGGTCGGCAAAGTGGTCGCGACGACATGACTGTAGATCAGTACGCCGAGCACCGTATAAGGGCCCCGTGCGCAGCGGGAACGCAATGTATCGGTCGACTATGCATGCTGTCCGGCAGAGCAGCGCTCACGCGGTGCGAGAAGAAAGCTCTGGAGATGACGACGTTAAGATTAACCCTGAGAACGAGCAGCGTAAGGATTCACCGGTACGTGTGGAACACGGTGTACGATGGCGATCGCGGCGAGGACGGCGTACGGGCAGTAGCAAGGAGTCTGTGGGCGCGCGACTGTGTTTACTGGCGGCCCAATTAACTTGGCCAAAGACCCCAAACGTGACGATAGAATTATGCTCGAGCCTGTAGCCAGCGCGTCAGTGCATTCGAGAGGTGCTTGTTCAAGGAATACTGACCTGAACATTCTAGCCCATAAACACAAGCGGTTGAGCTCTCAGCGCACGAGCGGCTGATTGACGGCGTTCACGAGGCTGGCAGAGAGGACGCGGAGGATGCAGAAGGACGTGTACGGGGCTGTCTGGGAGCTGGGAGCGGCGGAAGGCGTGCAAAATGTAGACCCATTGCGTGAACTGTGGCGACGGTATTCACGACACTCCAGAGCATCTCGACGGTGTCCGCAGAGAGGGGACCGGAACGGCGAGCAGAAGTGTGCGAACATTGTGGCAGTGCAACAGTGGCGGTGCAGATCAGATTAGATAGAGTGACCACCTTCCGCAACGCGGCATTTGGATAGGACGCGCTTCCGGACACGATGTCGTTACTGGTTGGTTAGTACCGATGACATTGTCCTCGACAAGGCAGTGACTCTGGATGTCGGAAGGACAGGGGAAAGTGTGCGGAAGGTGTACGGCAGGAGGTACATGGGTCACTCCTGGGTGCGTTCTTCAGCTTTCCTGGTTTCATTCGCATATCGGCTACAACTACCTCACCGCCACCTTGGTACTCCACTACAGGATTCTCCGTCCGCCAAAACCCCGCCCCGCCGTCGCGCATCTCGCAGTGCACATCCCTGCTGAGGTTTCCGCATTTCGGTCGGGGCCGTTTCCGTCTACGGGAAGGAGCGCTCAGCGCACCCACACGGCTGGGCGCCAATTGCTTGTTTTGGGACGGTAAGTACTAGTACTTATATGAAATCCACAATGCACATACATCATGATTTTAAATTGACATTTGGTTTGCTTGTGGTTTGCAATATGCTACATAACAGCAGCTTTTCATTTTCATGGAAATATACTTCGTGCTGAGCAAGCAATGATTATATAACGAGCCAGCGTACGTCGACTCTTGAAATCGGGGACTTCACGCCTATCTTCAACCTATCTTTCCTGTCAATGCAGGGGAAGTGTTTGGCATATTGCTCGTCAGAGCGGATGGAGGGCCGCGATGTTCGCACGAACTCTTGACCATCAGCGTCGCGCGCTTCAAGTCGGTCAATAATACCATCATCAACATCGTCCAGACTGTGTTTATTCTGTATCTCGACGTTCCCGCCAGCCACACAGAAACCATCCGCATCGGCCGTGTCCGCTCCCGCTTGCCGTCGTCCATGGCGAACCCCAGGCTTGTTCGCATCCCGCCGCGCACTCGGGCCTCTCGCTTAACACTTCCACCGTCGTTGCCGATGCCACTCAAACAGTAAACGACATGTCCTCATACAGCAGTGGCGTTGCAGGAAATATGGTGCTTGGGAGAGTGTGCGATTGGTCCTCCATATTACAATGCGCGTCATATTCCATGTACTATTTTTACGATCAAATTTGGTATCTTTACTTCTAAATTTGGCTTCTATAGCGCACGAGTCATTGAACGACAATATTTCTGTGTCGGCTCTGTAAGGGCTCTACCTTGGTGAAATTTATTGATCTGTCTTGTCATAGCCATCAAAAAATGATGACATTCAAACACATTCATACAAGTTTACAAGGAATCCTATATATCATTTTCGCGCCATTTTTTCTCGCTTAATCTTGACTTTCTCCAGCTGTTCTCTATACGATTTCGCCGCCTGGCGGGCCTGGCAGTCAGAAATATAATCTTTCCTATGAAGATCTGCGTACCATTTGTAATTCAAGCTGGAATGGCAATGGAGTTGGTTCCCGGGGTCGCGCAGAATCCGTCCTGCAAGACACGGCCGCAACTGTCAAATTCATTGCAGCTTCCACCGCAGCCTCCGTGGTCGCAAAACGAGACTTGGGCTGTCGCAAAGAGGCAGTTTGTGTCTGGAGCATTGAGGCAGGCAGGGCCGCTGGTGATCGTCGTGCAGGGCACGGTGCAGACTGAGCCGGATAAAGTACTGCAGAAAGTTACGGTCGCAGTCTCCAGATCGGCGCGCTGGGAAAGGGGATTGTTGAGGGCAGCAAAAGGATCCCCGACTAACGTAATATTGGCGGGGTCCTGCGCGTCCACCCAAGCTTTCATCTCGGCGAGGGAGACTACGCCACCGTGCGTGTTCTACAGTCAAACGGGGGATATTAAGAAAGTATAGCATTGATCATGCAAGGAAATGCACTCACCACTGGGGCGGGTGTGGCACCAACGCCGAGAGCGAACGCTGCAAGAGTGAATGCAAGTAAGGAGGTGAACTGCATTTTTCAAGATGCTGAGTGAACCGTTTGCGATGCTGGCTTTTATACACTTCCATCTGCATGTCTCCAGCTGATTTCCACGCAAATGACTTTGGTAATAGGGGAGGTCAGAGTGACCGTTTCTGGCCCGTTTCTGACTTTCGTTTCTGAGTCGTTTCTGGAAACATCAAATGCGTGGGAGAAACGACAAAGTGCCAGAAACGACTGAGAACGGGAAACGACTCGGGACGGACTCTGGAGTTGCTCCTGCCTCCAGAAACCGTTTCTGTGCTGTCGTTTCTCTCTCGTTTCTTGCTCTTCACCGGACAATTTATATATATTGATRATTATACATGTAATTAAATAATTAAATGTAAGTAATGGTAGACCTTTGAGAGTGATCTTCTTGAAATCCCTGCTCTCCTGTCAAATCTCCTCAAATAATCGCTGGGTTGTYATGTAGATGATGTATATGCTCCTCCAGAGTATCAAGTCTTCAGATGAAACACTTTCGTAAGCCAACACAGCGCGAGATTTTTTTAATAAGAATAATAAAATTGAAAAAAAAGCGGCGAGAAGGCTGGGTTAGTACCACCTGATGCCAGATGGTTCAGTGATAAAAATCAGTATTGGCTGGTGTCCAAAATGGGGCTACAAGTTCATGCTGAAATGAGCTGTTATCAAGCACATTGAGCACATTGACTGTTCGATAAAAACCTGTTATTGACGCACATGATTGTAAGTTGTAACAGATGAGCATGTATACCTTCAAAAAGCATAATTGGAATTGTATGGTATATTTCTCAATGTTATACAATATATCATCACTGTGAGATGTACTGGTAAGACGCAGGGCAGGATCGATAGAATCTGCGGCGATGAGTGTCACGAAATATGTTTTTTATATAATTTTCCAAAATTTCTTGCACTTATTAGTAGGTCTCAGCCGAAAATGATGTGTCGACACACCTTTATTTTCACTGTTCAATCGTTGAGAATGGATCGTATATTCTTGTCCTCGACTTTGATTTTGTTGTATTTTCAGTTTTCCAACACGCTCGCATCCTGGAGATTAAAGTATGTATAAATAAAATGCAGAATAATTGAACACGGGACGCAACATTTACTTATACAAATATAATGCAGTACCTAATGGCTTATGCACTTAATTCGGTTCCCATCGCTATCATTTGTTCATTTTCACAAGGACACAAGCTCAAGTCCGAGGATCGTACTTGCCCACAATATTCATATATGTCCAAGGTATATACTATTGGGAATTAAGGTGAAATATATGATGATTTATGGAGTCCTACAGACTCCTTTATATACCTATATACTGAGTAGCTAGATTATTCTACAATG
>KN817550.1:221627-248903 GCA_000827495.1 Hypholoma sublateritium FD-334 SS-4
ATGACTCGGAAATGAGTCAGTAAGTGGTCAGATGACCTAATGTCCGTTCTAAGTATTTTCCGTCAAGTGCCAGAATGCACTACCTGATTCCAACATATACCAGCAGTGTTTACTAACCAATCATCCAGGGGCCAATGCGCTGCCGGACGATGATGGATCGCAGTCTACCCCAGATCTATGTAACATAGTCTCGGGCCATTTTGAATATCGGAAGCTTTCGCCGACGGTATATGTAATTTTAGCATAATTGGCGCCCGATTTAAGGTTTTTGCGTACTCTCTACCAGTAGCGGTTGCATGCGGTACAATCAAGCTCGGGCCGTGCCGTGCCGATTCAAGTATATTCAATAGGTTGCCTCCAAAAATGTACTGAGACGATGATCAAAAGAGCGCATGTCAGGTAACCGACGGTTGCTGCTTCGGGTACTACTCGAGTATGTACTGGCGTGTACTCGGCGCGCGCTGAGAGGCTTGCGCGACGCGCATGTCTGATGCGGATTGTCAGCCACCAGTCGCACTGGTTATTGGACAACTATGCTGTGGGCAAGACAAATTATCGCGATTATCGACGAACATAGCTTCTTCAAATACACAGTTTCTTGAGCACGTCCCCGCTTGCTTAAGCTGCTACAGGCGGGTAGAGATCTTACCAAGAATAAGTGTACCTCGTTATCTGTGGAGATTCACTCCATCAGAGCGTATGTAATGCTTGGACATATGGCTACATTTACCATATGGCCAACTTGTGATATATTTGTGCAGCTAGCCCATGAGTTTAATAAGCGGATGCGCCATCGCCTACTAGTACTTGAGGTTTAATCAAGATAAGCCGGTCTGGAGGGACTACAGATTTGTGCAATATTTCAAGAACAGGGTTTTTGAACTTCGGCGGCGGACCTCTACAAGTCTCAGTTCGCACACAAAATAAAAAATGGAGCCTTCGTAATCTCCTCCGACAAGTACATAATTCATATACATCTGGTACATAATAGGCGCCCAAAATAGCTGCCTTCGAATCCCTTGAGAAGGGAGCTCAAGCGTAGATAGAACAAGCGATATCTGTCGCACGTTGATAAACAACACTTCTTAGCCACGGTCATAGGAACTTAGTCTCTCCATTATCTGAGGGGATACAAAGGAGCTCTCTATACACCCAAGCATTGCTGACGTGCTGTCTACCACCATTGTGCACTCGGGCTCGCAGGGTACACCAACTATCCACACGCTATTATTGCCTGCATGAGCACACTGGGCACATTTACTCGAGATTGAACGTGTGATTTGGTGTCGTATTGAAATGAGCGAACGTTTGCTTGCCGCCGCCTTCGGCCTGAAAAAGACCCTCCGCAAAAACGACCTCCTGGGGGCAACCTCCACACTAAGCGGTCAGGCAAACACTACGCCCACCGCACTTTGACCGCATTGCAACCTTGATTTCCTGATCCTATGACAGATGGTGGACAGTCGTGGGTTCTCCACTCTCTGAACATTTCTGCTGGCCCCGCGCTCCTCAGCAGAATCTCTCACCGTTCACGACCTTTGATCTGCAGGGTCATCCACCGCGCCGCCGCTCTTCATAATTATCTGCTATGACTTTTCAAAGATCCGCCCACAAGCTGTCCGTTTTGAGAAGAAAGGCATATTTTAAATATAACCCAATATCAAAACTTGATAGGTTTTCTGTGTTTGTGGATAATGCGGTCATCATGTACTGATTTCTTCACGTATAAAATTGCTTCAAAGTGACATGAGTTCATGGGACGCAGTGGCCTTTCTTTGATATTTGGTTCTTCAGATCTGTGCCACTCAGCATGTAAACAATAAAGCGAACATAGAGCGAACACGAGGCGGAAATGGGACGGAAATACGGACCGACTCGCGGCGGTCACCGGTCTGAATCGTGCCATGCGCATTGCGCATTGCGGTGCCATCGTTGTTTCACCAGTGCATCATGCATCATGAATATCAACAACCTATCGAATGGATACAACGCGATGCCAGAGGCCTCGCGCTCTGAAGCCTTTCGCTTGGCACCACCACCGTCCACCGGCACCCCTGGGGCACCAGACTGCTTGGGCACCCCCGTACCCCATTGCATGTGGTCTCCAGGTCATCGCAGAAATCATCGTCCATGCCATCTGCCCCATGCTTGAGGTGCTGCGGGCCTCTGTACATAGGTTGGAAGATCCATATGAAGATCCAGGTCAGTCTGCCTTATGCATTCACATCCCCAACCCGCTGACACGCGCGGGACACAGGTTACTCGAGTTCGGACAGAAGGTCACCGGCACGTACGGCGTCTTCTGAATCCGCCAATTATCCTGTTGTACGGAGCCCCCCACGTCGGCAGAAAGTCTTACCGCTTATGCGTCTTCTGCCACAGCATGCACACCATCCTCTCCACATTCGCCCTTGTATGTTATTTCCCGTGCGCTGCACACACAAGTCCTGATGCTGCACTTTCTCAGAGCGAATAGCACCGTCGTCTCGCCCGGCGGATCGATCAGCTTCCTCCTGTCAACGCGTGTTTGCAATGCTGAGCGAAAAGCAGGCACAGTTGACCGCCTCATCGGTTTATTGCTGCGCACACATTGCCTCGCGAGGTGCGTGGCTCACCTCGGCGGTGGTTAGTTCCGCTACGCCACCGTCACGATCGCTGTGATCACGGTCGTGCGTCCTCTCTTTCTCCTTCTCTAAACCGTACTGACGTCCTCTCAGTGCAAATTCATGCTCTACAGCCGTCTCTTCCTCGGTATTCATAGCGTCCCCATCCCTCCGCCCTGTGATACAGGTTACTGGCTCTCCAGCGCGATAAGACGTGACTGTCCGTTTGTACACAACACGAGCTCTCACCCAACGCCTCTTCCACTGTCTTCGTTGCCCCTCTCCCACGGAACCGGATACTGTCTGCTCAGATTCGTTGCACGTATTTCCATCGCTGTTCTATACTATATACGTCCTCACGACTGTCACGCGCACCGGACTGCACCTCTGACGCAGGACGCGCATCACCCGTCCCTCTGCCGCGTAATGTAGCTCACTGACCACCCCGTCCGATTGGATTTCAGATGATTTGGCGTTTCGTTTGAACGTAACGCGGCCATTCATCTAAGTCAAGCCCGACCTATTCACCACCGCGGCGCATCGTGTCGCGTCTGTCGCGTCCCTTTGGGCCTCTTCTGCCGCCCTCCCTCGCCACGTGCTTTCCGCCGAACCAGAAATTGGCCGCTGATATCTGTGGACGTACCACCCCCGACGCGCTGTTCCCCGTGGTTGTCCCGCCCACGCCGTGCTCCGCCCATTTGCATGAGCCACAAATGTCTTGATTTCCTCGCACCCACCGCCGCCATCCCCGCTCTGTTCGTTGTCACAGTACATAGCGGTGTCTCGACCGCCCCCCTTCTCTATACGTCTGCTCCTCGTCCAGGATAGTGCTGGCCATAGACTGGTGTACGTATTACACCGCACCTGCACTGCCGGATGTCCGTCATCTTTCTATCTTCCACGCGCTCGGTACTATCGTTCCTCCCTCATTGGCCTTTCGCATGAACGCAAGATGGCTCTTCACCAAATTTTCACCCAGTACCTCCTCCGCTGCCCTCGTCGTCCTGTCTTCCACCAAACCGTACATCGGTCGGCGATATTTGCGGATATGTGGGCGCATTTCCATCGCCGTTCTGCGCGTCCTTGCCGCTGCACGTGTTATTCACCTCTACGCGCTGCATCTTGCTGCATCCCATGCCCAAGACATAGCATGTACACCGCTGATGCGGGTCATACGCCGCCCCAGCGCTTCATCTGCGTATATAGCAATTCGCAGCGCGGCTCTTACCTGAGGCGACTCACCCCAGCTCTCTCACTACGAACGATCTGCGCCTGGCCCGTATTTGTGCTATCCGCGACGCGAGACACCGGCGGCAATGTTGACTCTCGCGCCTCCCACCGCTCCATGTGGCCCTACCACCACCTATCCGCCAAGTATGAACGTCCACGCACGACGGGCGATCTGCGCGACCCTGACGCAGCTGCGCCTGGCTCACATATGCGCTCTTTGACATGTCCATGGGCACCGGCGCCTCGCCGCCAACTTGCTCCTCCCCTGCAGGCTTCTCCGCCCGCCACCACGCCGCCTCGCCGTAGCGCATCTCGCAGTGCACACCCACCCTGCCATTTCTGCATTTCAATCTGCGCCGGTGCCGTCTACGGGAAGGAGCGCACCCACACGGGACACGGCACAGCGCCAATCATGCACCTGGCCCCTTGACTACGAGCGCGCTGGGTAGGCCGTGCGCGCGAGGCGGACGCATGCTCTGTGGCGTGCGGGTATAGCTGCACATACGCGATGGCGCTTGCGCAGACCGCGGCTGGACTGTGCGATATCGCGAGGGTGACCGCGCGTGCCCTCACCCCGAGAAACGCGATGCGCCTGGTTCCCGTGGGCCGCCGCCTCACCGCCTCCTGGCGTTTCTTCTGGTCTCCTTCGCCAGCATCGCCGCCTGCCATTTTCGCAGTGACACAGGAGGTGCTGGCTACAAAGGGGAGCCCCAGCGCGTTCGCGTCTAGTGTTCTACCGCTTTTACATCAAGATTTACCGAAGATAATCATACGCCGCTCATAGTACATAGACCCTGAAAAGATTTTTTGTGTTATTTTTTACAAATATGACAAACGATTTACTAGAGGATCTAGGCAGCAATGAGACTCTTTTATTGGTTTAAGGGTGTGCTAGACTCTTCGTGAGAACGACGACTCGACAAATTGACAATGAAATGAGATTCAGTAGTAAAAACACCACAAAAAGCTAACCCAGCAGTATTACGAAGATTAATCAGGAGCTACAAGGTACGTCATATCATCGACGACTGTGCATGGCCGACGTCCAATCTTCGCCAGTAAGTCAAGTCCGGCAGCAGCTGCTTGAAACCCAAGTTTTCCCACCTAGACATGCGCTTCTGGAAGGATATCATGAGCCTGGTATTGCCTGCTACTTCCGCAGACTCGATTTCCTTGATCAGCGGCTCTTCGACGGGATCATATTCAACATTCAGGGTCACCGCTTTCCAGGAACTGAGATGCGGATTCCCTCCCTTTCGGTGCACGAGGAAGTCGTGGAGCGTGCGCAAGGACACCACCAACTCTGCTTCGTATCGAAAATATTCAAGTTGCGGACAGAGGCATTGCGCAGCGTCGTCCTGGAAAAAAGCACGGAGAAAGGTATCGGTGTCAGCCTTGGACCACGGATTCTCAAGTTTCTCCATGGTTATCATCAGGTCCTCAGGTGGGACACGTAGAGTGAGAAGGGCGGGACAGTGGCGGAGATACTCGACGAGAGTGTCGGCCGAGGAAGGCCTTGTCATGGATAGTTCTCGGACGTTTGGGGACCGCTTCAAACATGCTATCAAAGCAGGTGATCTTGGGGGAGGGTCCAGCATAGAGTCGTAGCAAACGGCTTCCAGGGACGGTGCGTATATCGACTCAAGTATTTCCATATTTTCACCTCGGGGTCGACAATGCTGAATGATGACCAATGATGTAAGGCATGGAAGGGATATGGTGCCCGAGTAAGGGATCGCGTGCTCCAGTCGTTCCAGGGTGAGATTGAGCGTGGTCAGAGCAGCAGCCTGACGCAGGACATCAACAAGGTTATCCATGGCATCGGTGCAGTGAAGATGTGTGAGATTCGACCAATTAACTGGGTACTTCGGAGGTACGCCGTTGCTGAAGCCTAAGTAGCCAAATTTCTTCAGCATCGGGGACTGCAAGATGTCGCTATTTTTCCAAAGATTGATCTCGTCGGGTGTGAATGTCGTGGGGTACATGGCGAGCGACTGAAGGAGCGGAACGTCGAAACGAGACAACGACAAAACACCGGATAGAGTTGTCGGACGGCATGTAAAGTGCACATTCTTCCATCGAGAGCAGCAGGCTATGAGAATGTCTATAACATCAGAAGTGAGTTCTTGAGTCCCATTGTAATTGGTTTCATAGACAGAAATGCGAAGAGGGAGATCGCCTGAGCGGCGAAGCAACCACTCCTTGACTCCCCTAGCCCGAGCATTCATGACCGATTTTGCGGTATCCATTACTTCTAGCTGAACAGATGTGATGATTGGAATATGAATGGCGGCCCATAGTCTTGGCGTCGTGAGCGCAATCATGCGTGTGGCTCTGGAGATCCGGGTGAGGAGGACGGGTGCCTCCGTTTTAGCCATGGTAGGATTACATCGCCACTCCAAGCATGCGACAAAGATCGCGCGCACAACGTCCTCGGGCAGCTGTCGGAAGGGTGAAAGGGCCCTTTTGAATAGCTTGGATGCTTCGAGCGTCGCCGTCTTCTCCTCGTTCAGGCTCCGTAGCTGCACCTCCAACGCGGATATCTTCTGCGTGATCGCGGCCAATTTTTCGTCGTAATCAGCGACAGTCTCCTTCAGTCTGGCGCGCTCGTCGTCGGTTGGTGCTTGGTTGGACGTGCATAGGTGCGCAAGAGACGCCATGGATGTCGACAGAGGTAATGGCCTGATCTGAGAGCAAACCGTGCCCACGTACGTACTATGTACTGACTCAATAATAGTGACTCTGAGCTGCGGGAGCGAAGTTGGGGTTCTCGAAGTCTGATTCGGATTCCGATAGAGTGGCGTTTTGCCGCGGAGTCACCTCAACGTCACGTCCAGAACGGTGCTGGGTTTTCGCAAGATTTTTGCCGATTTCCGACCACTCCCGCCTGGCACAGACTGAGTGGCATCCAAACGTTACGCGCCGTTGGGTGCAAAGGTCGGTCTGATCACGGTCAGTGGTCCTCGCAACTTTTCATTGGTGATGAGCGTTACTCACCATCAATCATCGATTCGTCAGTGACCTCCACCATCAAATCATTGCATACCAGAGCGAATAGCAATGGTGGTCAATATTTATCAATGGTCACCGCCACCATTGGACTGGCGTTGGTCAGCGTGATAGTACCTGGTAGAATTAACTATTTATGTACAGTTGAGTTTGACCGCTGCAAGCACGCTATCAAAGTAGGCGGTCCATAGCCGTCGTTCAGCACCGGTCAGCCTTGTGCTGTAAGAAATAGCTTCCACCAGGGATGGTGCGCCTATCGATCCAAATATGCCCGGATTTTCATCTCGAGGCAGACGAAACTCGTCGATGACCACTGTTATAAGGCACGGAAGTGGTATAGAACCGAGCAAGGGCACCCGCGCTCAATCGAGGGTGAGATCGAGTCTGGCATATATCCGGAGTAGTAAGGGCGTCGCATTGTGCAGTACTTCGGCCGCGAGCACGGTGCGTGCGACACGGCGGGGTGGAGGTGGGTCGGACGAGCGAGATGGTCAGCCGAACGGCGCATCTGGCTTGGCTCGCGATCGTGGACAGGGACTTGACGCTTTGACGGCGCACAGCGGGAAGGGAGCACATGGAGAGTCGCGTGTAGCGGCGGCAGGGCGCAGCTCGCGTGAAAAAATCACTACGGGATGGCCTAAAAACCGTTTTTGGGGGGCATTGCTGGCTGGTGGGGGTCCGCGGGCAGGGGTATAAGGTAAGGGCGAAGAGGAGGACGCGGTATATGAAGTCGGAGCGTACGCAGGTGATCGTGAGCACCGTACGAGCAGGAACACCTAGCGCGAGTGAGGTGACGGCCGGTCCCTCCTTCGGTGTGTATTGACGAGCCGAGGCGGAACGAAGGGGGGGGGGGCCGACGACGGTGGCGAGGATGGTTCGCGAAAACCTCGTACATGGCAGCGGGATCTTATCCTAGGATTGAGTAACCTGCACGCCGCGCTCATCAGCAAGCAAGAGGCGCGTGTATAGGTACATAGACTCACCAGAATCCGCGGACCTATAAATAGAAGCGACTGTGCGACGGAGCTGGTAGATAACCAACGCTCCAGCCGTGCAGCGTGCATCGTCACAGACGGCGCAGGTGGTGATGGCGGCGTGCAGCTGGTGCGCAGAGCGCCCGCAGAGGCAGCAGAGCGCGCAGAACGGCATCGGCAGTGCTAGAGGCGTGCTTGCGACGGATGGCGGGCGGTGGCGAGCGGCAGCGTCCATACAATCCGAACCGTATCGTGCTTCGGCACCGAGAACGCGAGTGTGTAAGGAGCATCTGAGTAGCAGCGACGAGGCCAAGTCATGGCCAGTTCGTGGTCGCGAGACGTGGTGGCAAAGTTCAACACGGACGGTCCTCAGGCGGGAATGTGTGCACCGCGAGCGCGTTGTGAAAGACTGCGCGAGTCAGCGAAGGCAATGCCGGGAGATAAGAGAGCGCGCACCAGATCAGGAAGCAACGACGTTGTACGAGCATCTCGTCTTTCTAGTCTGGCGCTGCGGGAGATGGAGGTATGCCGCGCGCGGCGACCGCAGTCGCCAGGCAAGTGTGGATTAATGCGGAGCCTAGCCGATCAGAAGCACCTAGAGAGCCCCTGGCGTTCGAGACGTGCGCCTAGGACGGCGGGAGTAAGGGAGACTGCGGGGGCCAGTGGGAGCGACAATAACAAGACGACGTGGACGTCGTGTGCGGCGTCGACGAGAAGTCCTGTGCCAATGTCGCGTCGCCGCTGGCAGCGTTCTCGGGCCAAAGGACGCTCGTTGTCATCGTGGTCGACGTGTAAGAGGCCGTGCGAACATCACGGCCCGCCATCAAAATATTTTCTATTCTAGGCGCATTGCGTTTTCGTGCCGTTCCAACACAGCGCTGACTCGAAGCGCGCGCGTCGGGGAAACACCGCTCTAACTTTCCTTCAACGAAAGTTCAAAAACGAAGCTGCACCGAAACATGACGCATACGAACAATGCTGCGTTTCTTCCCATCACGTTTACACCGCCGCTGCTCAAGCGCTCACTAGTAAACTCTTCTCCCATCGAAATCGCCGCTATTCCCACCTACAGGAGCCAAAATAGATTGGTCTTGCTTAATACTGTGATCAGTACTTCCGCCTGAAGCGATTTGGCTCGCGAAGCTTACAGAACATTTTGCGAGAAAGTCACTGCATCTATTTCGGAGGGGGTAGACTCCTTTACACCGTTGGCTTTGAAAAAAGCGCCAATACATCCGGCCTAAAAAAAGTGTCACAACACTTAGGCTCCGCCGGCGGATGATGGTTTATGAACGCACTTGCTCAGGGTTACTTTCAGGACCCATAGGAACCTCGATTATGGCAAGGTAATTATCATCGTGCGAAACCCTTCCTTCAAGACTAGATTCGAGTAAGAGTGAATTGATGAAGTCGCTGCGGCTGATGTTTAGGCCATTGATCTGAATGTTGACATCCGGGGAGAGGTACGCATCCACAACGAGTCGGATATCGTCATTGGACACCGCTTCGCTCAGTGCATTGTTGTGCTCCTTGAACCACGAAGTCAGATCCGGGGGATCATCCCGACGCTTCATCCCTGGGGCTGCGGCAGCGTGGACCATTGCGGTGATGATCGCGAGGAATATAAAAAGGCAGGCGCGAATGAATATGGCCATCTTGGATATGAGCGAAAGGGGGAGGGTAAGGTCTGTGTCGTTCCTTTGCTTCTTTTTTTGGTGCGGATTACTGGAGTCAGCCATATAATATAAGATCGACTGACACCCGTTATTTCGTCTGAGGGAGACTAAGTAGGAATCAGCCGCTGTGATCCAATAGGACATACGAGTTATTACCTTATTTCTTTACCTCAAGCAAAATTAAGCGCAGATTACAGTTACGTCTGTGGGATTGCGACGCCGTTTGGCGCCGCAGTCTCAGAGCGCCATGGGCGCCTAAACTTGCCACGGTCGTTTTCTGGCCCGTTTCACCATTCGCCATGTTTCCGCTGAGCGCGACCGCAGCGCCCGTCCCAACGTCGTCCTAGAAGTCGATATGTATCGCCCCGACGCCGTTTTCACCATGCACGACTCAGCCAGTTGTAATCGTGGGCGTGTTGAACATCTTCACGGGCGAGCGGGGGTAAAATACGCCGCACAGTTCAAAAAGCTCGACTACGCCTGGGGCTGGACGCATGCGGGGGCGGATGACGGCGACGAGGACATAGAGGGCAGTATGTAGGCCAAGTACCGTCTCCTCTACGAGGATGTATATTGAGCCGTGCTCCTGTACACATCGGCATCGGCCTTAGGCGGTGCGAGAGCCCGCGAAAGCAGCGATGGCGGCGCGTGCTGCGGCCGCAGTGTCAGCAAGCGTCAACCAGGCGAGGTGTGATTAGCAGTCGCGCGCGAGACGTGGCTCCTCAGCCAAAGTCGTCTTTCGGCGCCTGCGGGTGATCACCGGAGGCTTTCTGGTACGACTCCGCTCTGTGAAGAGCCAGGCGCTGCTGAGCGTGACCACAGTGTCTATCCAAATGCGCGCGTGGGATGTCGCGCCACGCGTTGGTACCGGGATTGGGGGTATTGATACCGCGCAGAGAGTATCAACGGTGGCGGCAACGGGCGCAGGGAATTCGACGCAGACGCCGAGGATGGTGGTGACCGTGAGTGGTGGGCGCCTGTGGGGAGAGGGTACGAGTAGGACGGACAGAATGGGCAGCGACAGATGGGGACGATAGGGCAACTACCAGGAGGATCTCCATTATACGACAGTGACTATCTTTTTGGGCTGGCGTTGCGTCCGGTGATGGAGGCTTGCTGTGCGCGCGGGACTGGGACGGCGAGGTGGGCATTCGAGCGCAATTTAAAGGCGAACCAAGGCCTCTCAAATTGTGCAGGGGTAGATCCAGCGAGCAGCAGCTACTTACGACGAGCCAGAGAGAGGGCTGGTGGCATTTGAGGCATGCATGTACAAGACTACGGGGCTACGGCGAGCATCGGCGAAGAGACGACGTGGACTTCCTGTGTGGCGTCGGCGAGAAGCCGCTGTCGTGTCGCCACTAGCAGTGTTCTCGGGGAAAAGGACGGTCGTCGTCGTCCGAGCCGTTGTCGGCGTAGGTCGGCGTACAAGGGGCCGTGCGAATATTGTACACCGCCATCAAATATTTTCTATTCTCGGCGTGGCATTACTTAAGTAGTGCAGCCTACAGTCGTCCCCCAAGATGAGTTTCTCAAGAGTTTCTTCATAATTTTCTCAAGCTATACACTTTCCTCCACCCCGATGGTACGCAGCACCTGCGCCGTCATGTACGGGATATCGGAGCCGGCGCCCGCAGTCTATTGATCGTCACGCGTACAATTCAGAATACCTAGATTAGTAAATATTCCGCACCCCACCGGGGACGTCCAGGGAACGACATATGCATGAGCTCACACGGACCACAAGGATGTCGAGGACGACGTGAAATCCATCGACGCCTACATAGATTTTGACCACAATATTTCTATGTTCGCGTGCCAGGTTGCCGCGCACTATGTCAAGACTGATGACACGTCTAGTTCTGGGCCCAGTGGTAGCCAGAACACGGACAAAATGTGCTCCCGATACTTTACAGATTCAACTAAGTTGCAAGATGTCATCTACCAAGGGAAATCCAACCTTGGGTCCCGCGATCACGCTATTGAGAGCGACAACTCTTCTCCTATCAAAATCGCCGCTATTCCCACCTGAAGGAACCGCAATAGACGGGTCTTGCTGAATGCTGTCAGAAAGAGGTATGTGATCAGGATTCAGTACTTCCACCTGAAGTGATTTGGCTCGCCCAGCCTACAGGATAGTTGACATGATAGTCCGTGTCTGTGTTATGGAAGAGTATACACCTTCGACTCTGTGGTAGACCCCAACACTTCCGGCCTAGTAGGAAAAGTACAACAACACTTAGACACCTCCAGAAGACGATGGTTTATGAACGCACTGTCTTAGGGCTTTCTGGATCTGTAGGAACTTCGATGATGGAAAAGTAAGTCACATCGTTCGAAGTCCTTCCTTGAGCAATGGATACGATTGTCTGGATGTAATCGCTGCGACTGACGCTTACGCCATTAATCTGAATGCTGACATTTGGAGAGAGCAACGCATCCAAGGCGGATTGGATATCGTCATTGGACGTCGCTTTTTCCATTGCAATGTTGTGCCCCATGAACCACGAAGCAAGACCAGGGAGGTCATCCCGACGCTCCATCCCTGGGGCTGCGGCAGCGTGAGCCAGTGCGGTGATGACCGCGAGGAAGATCAAAATGCAGGTGCGAATGAATATGGCCATCTTGAATATGGGCGAAAGGATATGGATCAGGTCTGTGTCATTCCTTTGCTTCCTCTTATGCAGGTTCTTGGAGTCAGCCACGAGTCAGCCATATAATATAAGATCGAATGGCACCCGTTATTTAGTCTGAGAGGGAGACTAAGTAGTCAGCCGCTGCGGTCTGACAGGATATACGATTTATTACCTTATTTCTAGTATTTACCCCCTCTACCTCAAGGAAAATTGAGCGTAGATTACAGTTCCGTTTCTGGGGTTGCGACGCCGTTTGGCGGGGCAGCCTCAGAGCGCCATGGGCGCCTAAATTTGCCGCGCTCGTTTTTTTTTTGGCCCGTTTTACTATTCGCCGTGTTTCTAATCCGTGAGTACCCGCGCGCCGCGGAGCGCTACCGCAGCGTCCGTCCCAACGTCGTCCTAGAAGTCAATATGTGTCGCCCTGACGCCGTTTTCACCATGCACGACCTAACCGGTTGTAATCGTGTGCGTGTTGAACATCTTCACGAGCGAGCGCGCGGCAAAATACGCAACATACTTCTCTCTCTTTCGTCAGCACGCCATGCTGTACCGTTGTGATCATTTATTCCAAGTGTATATTGAGTATAATATCTGTCTTGTCGTGCTGTCCTATGCGGCGCCTGCAGCCCCACTCCGCAATCGCCACACGTCGCTCTCTGCCATCTGCTATGTCCCGTGTAGTAATAATATAACTCTGCCACTATCTATCCCAGTGTAAGCAATCCAACATTTATGGCAAATAAATTTTGCTGATCCGCATCCCGTGTCTTTCCAGCTCGTCAATTGGAATCACGAAACTGTCAGAATCCGGCCTTGTATGGTCCCAGATATTACAGACCACCGGTTGCGTCACCCGTATGACTCGCACATCGTAGTCGCGCGTCCTGGATTCATCCCAGGCTGCGTTGCACAGCGGGATAGAAAATGACTTCGCATGAATGCGGATTATGTCACGGTCAACGACAAAGTTGACTATGCCGAGGATGACGACGTCTGGCAGCAGTGCGTCCATGTCCCAAATATTGAGACTGCCGCTTGCGTATATTTTCCTGTCGAGCAGGGTGTAGGAAGCGTAATCTTCATTGACTACAAGCGAGACGTCTCCGGAATACTGGCCCGTTGGCTGTTGTCGACGTGCTTCTTTCTGCTTCAAGGCGGGTACGAGAAGAAGCGATAGGCAAACACCCAAATGCGTGTAAAGTATCGGCTCTGCAGACTTCCACCGAATGCAATTGAAGTCATTCGCGACCAATGTTGAACAGCTGAGGTAGTCCTTGATATCGGACGTGAGCAGACGCCCTTCGCCGGCGTAGCTGTGGTTGAACACGTCCAGCACATGCGGCGTCGACGCCATATATTCCCGCAGGAGACGGCGGAGCGCGCGCTTCGCCCCCTCTCCATATGCAATCGAGATCTCGACGTTGAGCAGGCCCATTATCGAATACACCTGGTCCTCCTCGCGCGTGACCGTGCGTCTCGCGGCCAGCTGCATCGTCCGCGAAAAAAGGGCCGAGTCGCCCGGCTCGCGTCGCGCGCGGCACCGCCACCTGAGCTCGCGGAATTCAGCAGGGGCAATGGTAGTCGCCTTCTCGATGTGCGCCCATATAGGGGAGCGCGGCGCCCAGCCGACGGCGCGCTCGGGCGCGAGCCATTCCCAATGCCGGTTGTAGAAGCATGTGTTGTGCGGGGCGAGCAGCTCCTGCAGCGTCCAGCCGCGCGTGAACCAAGTATCGGCGTGCATATCGGCGATGTCCGTCGTTTCTGACAAGTACGCCACGCAGGCCCAGGAGTTGCGGTACCATTTGAGCATCGACCGGATGGACTCGTCGAGTTCGCTGCTGCTCTCCTTGTTGATACACACCGTGTCCATCCAGCCAAATACCACGCCGTGATCCTGCGCCGCTGCTTGGCAGAACCTCGCGATCTTCGCATATCCACGTTCGTTCCTCTCGCGCTCTGCCCAATCCTGAAATACAACGTCGCCAGGCTCGTCACGGATCCAGGTGTGCGACAAAATTGCGTATCGCGATGCGGCGTGGACGAGTTTTGCGTGTACTCGTGCGACCTCCTCATAGACCTCTTCTGTATTGGCAAACACCCAGGTGGAAGCCTCGATGGACGCACGGCGAAGGATGAGATTGAGCACTTGATTTCTCTCGAGAAGTACTTGCCGAGACCCCGTATCGTCGAAGGTCAACATCCGTATGGGCATTTCGTTGTATACGATTCGACGCGCTTCTTCTCGGGCCGACGAGGCTAAGCTTCGGCATTGGATTTCTAAATACGTATACCAGCGTCGAACTTGAGCTTAAACCTATGCCCGAAATAAAATCTCACCTCGAGGTCTTACTGCCGGGTAAAATTTCGCAAAGATCTTGTGGTCTGGACCCATTGCTGAAGGGAAAGGTTAACGATACCACTCTCAACGCTGAATGATAACCTAATAGCACATACCTCTTTTTCTACTAGGATGCGACCATTTGACCACCTCCCCCACAGATCGTGGTGCAATAGTCGCAACTATAAACCTCTCGAGAGCAATCAAGAGCTCCTTGCCCTCATTCCCCATACCCATACCTCTTGGGCCGGCATTATGATCTACAGAACAAAACTCAGCCTCTGATCCTTGTCATCGAATAACTGGCCTTACACTGGGGCCCTTTAAGATAAATTTCAATTTGAGTCGGTAGTAGGAAACCTAATGCTCTTACCGGATAGGTTTCGAGGAGAAGTGTAAACGTCCACCACAGGGTGTATGAAACCAACCAGAGCATCAAGCAATGTGCGCGCTTGAGCACTTGTCGAGAGGTCTGCATGATGTACGTTGAATGCATTCGCTGGTTGGTCGCACCGGTATCAGCTGCATGCAGACGTATGGATGTACTAAGGCACACACCTGAAGTTGAAATTACAGTCATGTCGCTGGGGAAGGGTGGGACGGAGAGGAAGAAAGGAAAATATAATATAGTGTCCTATCCTCACGCTTTAAATTATACTACTAAGAACAGCCAACCATCTAATTTGATAGATCGTCGGCGAGACAGGGAGCTAATTCAAAAGCTCAGTTGTACGATTTACATAAATACACATGACGGTTTCCACATACATGGATGACTGGTTCCGGTTAGGTGTTCAGTCAACGAGTCAACGACGCTCCGATGCCTAGCAAGTACTGCAACAAACTTCCCCTCGAAATCCAAGAACGACCTATGGCTACCCTTACTAGAACCGTGACAGCCTTCGTCACCCCGAGGAGGGTCTCGAAGTTCAGACGCGAGAGCGCACCGTTTGCCTCACGCGCTGCCTATCAAATCAAAGGTTGATCAGCATAATAATACATAGAGTATAACTACGGGGGCGTAGACTTACCCGTGCTACATCAAAGCATATGTTCCTCGCACTGCATTGTCCCTCAATACCAATTCCGACCGTAACATTGTTCGCCGCAAGAGCAGGACAGCATTCTATTCGCTGGGCTGATTATTTGATGCGGATGAGTGTCAGCAAAACTGATGACTCGGAGTGACAGACTGCACATGCAAGTCAGCTCGACGACATGTGCAGTCTGTGAAAGCGAACTCGGGTCACGAGTGGTCCTCTAAGTGCGTCTATATCACGCACTATGTATTTTAGAAGAGATCTGGGACGAGGTACGTTTCGTGTGCATGATGGCGAAATGCAGCAATAGAAAAGTTGGCTTCGTTGGGAAGCTATACAGGAGGTCAAGATCAGTGACCGATTTCAGAAATAGGTAAGTGCGTACTCGAATTATTCCATCCAAATCAACGGCTTCATAGCAGTGCTTATGGACCGGACCCAGGCATATCAATACGGGACGTCGTTGACGCATATATATACATGTACGTTACCTTGACATGACCTCGGAGGACATCGACTACTGCCTCGCGTTGAAGGTTCCTTGCGAAATCATCGAGCCATGTTGCCCAAGCAAAAATTTGTTCTCGTCTCGACGTCTATATGTCCCATAAGTTATGTGCATTGGTTTATCAATGAAAAAGGGGCTAACACGCACATATACGGGAAGCTTATAAGGTGTTGACGAGTACTTGATGAGTACTATTGAGTACAATATATGATGACTATGCTGTCGTCATTATTGAGAAGCTTTGAGCATTTGCCATTCATGATTCAGCGCGTTGAACGCTGGACCTGGTCAACGAGTGGCATCACCAAAACACGAACAGCGGAGTTGGAAGCTGAAAATCAACTTGATATAGTCAGCTGACCGCTTACTCACCGAAAATAAACTGTCAGTGAGACACTCACCAGTCCGAGTCTCCCATCGATGTCCTGTAATATGTATATCCGTCCTCTGAACGACGAAGCTTTCCTTCAGTACTCTGGTGGCGCTCACTTAACAGCGACTATTCTCTCTGGCAACAAAAACCTCCAGGCTACCGTCGACGTATCTTTTCTCTCTACTTGGTCTGTACACGCGGTAACTGCAATGGGCACTGTTGGACAATCTCAGTCAAGTATGGTACTATCTGGATTTCTTGAACATAAATATGTATGTGGAATCGAGAATCGGAAGGAGTATATGCTACAGGTCACCAACGCAATAGGTGGGGCACCGGGGGGAATGACGGGCCTGAGTCAAGAGCTTGTCGACATGTCAAGCCAGAAGCGGTGGGCGTCTCTAGATCTGGTTGTGGTGCTACACTTTCTACCCGAGTCTTCTTTTATTCTGCGTTCATTGGAAACCTCAGTCTGTGGCTCGCTTTTTGAAGTCATGTTACAGACTCTCTCTGCGTAATTCGGGCCGTCGAAGGATTGTACGATCCGCTAACTAGAAGGAAGAAGACCCAAAGAGTGCAATTTTAGAAAAGTATAATCATGTGCCCAGGAATTCTGGGCGAAGCATCCTCACATCAACGTTCTTGGACGGCAGCGCTCCGGATATGCGCTGACAGAAATCAAGCAGAAACTGTATAAGCCATGTCGGTGCACGACAAACGTAGAGCTCTGTCGCTCCGGCGTTATAGCCATGAAGTTCTTCGCGTCAGCGCTCAACGTATGCTTTATTTTGCTGACCACAAATTCATGCCGTGCCCTCATCCCTCGCCAATCACTGGTCTCGCGATTTAACCCTACCCGTAACGCGTCCAGCCTCATCACGCCGATGCAGGTGGGCAACGGCAACTTCGCCTTCGGTGCGGACGTCACGGGCCTGCAGACGTTCCAGCCCTTCAACATTCTCTCCTCTTGGGGGTGGAAGAACGACAGCCTCCCGCCGGGCACGACGCAGGCTGATGTCGACAACTATCACGGAGCGAGCCTGCTGAACCACGGCCGGCCGGTCGAATATGACTTCGGCGGCCCGGAGCCCATCCAGCAGTGGCTCATCGCGAACCCAAACCGCGTCAACCTCGGGCGCGTGGGGCTGCTGTTCATGGACGAGAGTGGATCGGTGCTACAGGACATCTTGGAGAGCGACCTCGACGCAAAATCGCAGAAGCTCGATCTTTGGACGGGCATTATCACCAGCACGTTTGTTTATGCCGGCGAGCAGGTGTCGGTCAAAGTGGCGTGCGGCCAGGAGTCTGACGTCGTTGCGGTGTCAATCGACTCAACGCTCGTCTCGCAAGGGAAGCTTGGCATTTTCTTAGACTTTCCGTGGAACGATGGCTCGTCGAAATTCAGTGCGCCGTTCGTCGGGAACTTCAGCGTGCCCGATATGCACACGACCACTCTTAGTGTCGCCTCTGCCAAGTACTCTGGGCCAGCTCAGGTTCAGGCTGAGATCGCACATACGATGGATGCAGCGACGTTTTATACCTCGCTCGCTGGAGATGACGTCGCGATTAACCGACCATCGCCTGTAGAGCATCGTTACAACATCAGGCCGACCTCGAAACGGTCCTCGACACTTTCCATATCTGTGGCGTATGGGACACTCACTACGATGGGCCAGACCATCTCTTCCACCGCTGATGTACTTCAATCTTCTGCCAGCACTTGGGACCAGTACTGGTCGAGCAGCGGTTTTATCGACGTTCTGACTGGATCGACGGATTCACGCGCCTTGGAATTGCAGCGAAGAATTATTTTGTCGAGGTATCTTATGAGGGTAAACGACGCTGGTGATACCCCTCCTCAAGAGGTAAGTCTCGTCAATTGATAGAAATTTACTGTGCTGACCAACAACCCAGTCAGGACTGACAAACAATGGCTGGGTGAGTGTTAAGATGCCTCGATGCGGCTCTACTTTATGAATTCAAACCCTACCTACCAATCTAGTATGGGTAAGTCCCCAACATTATTATGAGTCCTCGGCCGAAGGTAATTTAATTAATTTCGGTTTTTTCAGAAAATTCCACATGGGTGCGTTGTTCGTGAAAATTGACGGCGAAGAATGATAACATTCTTACTCCTGTAGAACAGTACTTCTGGCACTGTGTACATTGGGCCCTATGGTCAAACTGGGACCTGCTCGGACGATCCATTGACATCTACTCACGATTCTTGGAAACCTCCATCCAACGTGCACAAGTTCAGCAAGGCTGGCCCGCGGGCGCGCGGTGGCCCAAAATGACCGACCCGAGTGGGCGATCGTCGCCTGGCGAGATCAACAACCTGCTCATCTGGGAACAACCTCACCCCATGGTCTTCGCCCACTACGAATACCGTGCGTTTCCAACGACGGCGACCCTAGAAAAGTGGGAGTCCATAATTCGAGAGACAGCGGATTGGATGTCCGTGTTTGCGTGGTGGAACGAGACTAGCGAGGTCTACGACATTGGGCCGCCGATGTACGTCGTCAGCGAGGACACCAACCCGAACGTTACCATGAATCCGGCGTTCGAACTCTCGTATTGGCGTTTCGGTCTGGGGCTCGCGGAGAGCTGGTTGCAGATGATGGGTAAAGACGTGCCTTCGCAATGGACGAATGTGCGGAACAAGCTGGCAAAGTTACCAGTTAATAACGGGACGTACATGGTGTACGAGGGGATCGAGACGGATTTCTGGACCGATCCAGCGTATACAAGCAACCACCCTGCGCTCGTCGGCCTATACGGCTGGCTCCCGGCGACTCCGGGACTGGATCTCGAAATAGCAAAGGCAACCGCAGAGAAAGTCTGGGATACTTGGAATGCTACCGATTTCTGGGGGTAAGAATGTTCGCCTGGAATCGACGGTTCGATTTTTCACGCTAACTTAAAAATGTTGATAGATGGGACTTCCCTATGCTAGCGATGTCCGCTGCAAGGAATGGGAATCCTGACATGGCGATTAACTGGCTTCTTAATCCGCTGTTCACGTTCGATGACGTGGGCATGCCCGGAGGAGGAGTTCAGGTGCCATCGCCCTATTTTCCCGGTGCAGGTGCTCTGTTATTGGGAGTAGCAATGATGGCTGCGGGCTGGGATGGGAGTACTGGTCATGCTCCAGGATTCCCTGAGGTTGGCTGGAACGTCGAGGTCGAAGGAATCAGTAAATCTTTTTGATACATCTCTGTCACAATTTACAGTTTCGGTGCGTTCCTTTGAATTAAACGATTCAGATCAAGGTATCACTAGAATCTAATACTCATTACTAATTGTTGCCAAACCACCCTTTTTGCCTGCTTGACTACCCCAACGGCTATTTGGTTTTCGAAAACATCGTTGTATTTCACCAAAACAAAAGGCGATGATTTATGAGTACGGATTTCAGCATATTTACTTGCAACGACGATGCGTATTGAATCGGAATATAGAAATTGAAGCGCATGAAAACTCAGCAGTCCTACTCAGGTGGTACCATGACCTGCCGCATAGCTGAACCGGCTGGAGTTTCCGTGTACGATAACTAATATACATTCAGCGATGGTAAGTACTACGAGAGCTCAGATACCAAGGTGTATGAATGGAGCCCAGCGCATGACTTCATCTTGCCCTACTTGTTCCCGCAACAAGCGCGCCCCATGGTGAAGCGCAAGGGCCGTGTCACTGCGATTAATATTCCCGCCATCCAAGAGGCGCCTATATACGGCCGCAGCGACGATTGGAGCGTCCTGATCGCGCACTGACCAAGTCGTTGCAATGACGCCACGATATCCTGCGACCAACATCCCTGCTGCTAGATGCACCCCTTCTTCCGACAGGTCAAAATCACCCGCTGCTGTCTGGCATGCAGACAAGAACGCGAGCTCGCCGTTTGAAGCGACGTGCGTAGATATGTCTGCAAGTGACAACATCTCGCCATTGGCGAGCATGAATGCACTCTCGCTGGTGTTCAGAGGGTACTGGCGGGCGTGGCATGCAAGGTGGACCCAAGTGCTTGACTCCATCCCAGACAACACGGCTTCCTTTGTTACTTCGGCATCTTTCAACCACTGTACCTTGATGTTGTCATCGACGACTTTGACAGCAGTGGTGGCCGCGATAAGTGCTTCGACCTCGGATACAGTCATTGGAATGGGTGTTTGGCCGTCCATGGCCGGTTGGCTGATGGCCAGGATACCCTTGAATGGCTCTGGTTCGCGAGAGAGCGCAATGTTCGTGTCGGCGAGGATTGACAACGTCGGTGTGTACGATGAGGCAACATATTCAAATATTTTTGTTCCTTTTACTTGGGAGACTCCATATAAGCCAGCGGCATGTAAGGGAAAGAAGGAAGTGGGACCCGTTGGACACCAAGTCAGACGAGGAGGGTCGAGTTCGGGATTTTCGATTGGCTACAACCGAAATGAATAAGGATGACTCTAGAAAAGGCGAGGATAATGTTTACTCACCGACAGCTTCATTTTATCAAGGATAGGTTTGACAATCATATGCCAAAGAGCCGCCAAGACACGGTGAATAATTGATGACCTCATCGCAACACCGTCTCCACGGTGTTCTTCCAGGGCCTCATCCCCACGAGAACGAAAGTGGGCAGACTGTAATCCATCCCGGAAGTTAGTCTGTAACTTGGCCGCGAATTCTTCCGTGACACCGTCAAGGCGGAAACATTCGGATCTGCCCTCTCCATAAAGTATAAGGGCGTTACATTGCGATCCCCACAGATTGAGCATCACGACCGGCGTTGTGCGCGCTGCATTGAGGAGGTGGTCAAATGAGCGTTCTTTGAAGAGATCTTTGAAGATGGGGTCATTGGATGCGGCATTTCGAACCTTGAGCCACTCCTCTAAAAGAAGGTAGGCCAGCTGCTCTGGATGTGCGATAGTGACGCCTTTGTCCCCGACAACATCAACATAGACGCATAATCCCAGAAATGCATGTACTATCTGCCCCATTCCACCCTCCGATTCCGCACGAGCGCCTATGGCCCCCTGCGGAGCAGGCGCACGGAGATTGAGTTGGCCCCAGACGAGCATCAAACATTGTTCTAGCCACTCCACGCCTTGCTGGTAAAGACCTTTGTCCATAGCCATGGCAGCCGCACGACGACCGACGACGGCGCTGAGCGGAACCTCAACGAGGCTCTGCATCAACACGGCCATCACTTGGAGAATGAAGGGTATAAGTCCATCCTTGATGAACAACAGTGCGCGTAATTTTTGCATAAAATCCATGGAGTCGATAGGATCAATCATTGCGTCCAGCGGCAGGACGTCCCTTATAGATCTGTTGGCGTGTGAGGACCCTACTGTGACAAATGAAGATTAATTGCTGACCTGAGAGTCCGCCGATACATCACCCGGCCTTCATTGCGATACTCTGGATTTTTTGTCGCGCCAAAGGCCGTTGAAAGTGTACTGGCCATGACGACTGCCGAGACAAATCCAGTGATCTTCTCGGCCATGGGGTCGCTGGTATCATCTTGCTCAGCTTTCAGTTTGGCAAGGAGTTCGAGGACATCATGATCGGGCCAACGACTGGAAAGTGTGGTGCTCCATAGAGTGGCGGTATGACCCAGCTGGCACAGATACTTGATCTTGACGTCGATTGCAGGGGGCGATAAATTGACAGCTTGACGAAGCAAAAAGACACAGCGCGTCAATATTAAGTGTAGATCCAGAAGAGTCTCCGTGGACTGGTTTGATAATTGTATCTCGACTCTACGGCAGAGGGTGAGGGAAAGAGTAAAGAGGATATAATGACGGTCGTTGTCAGGCGTGCGTTCCAAGTCCAAGTAGGACTGCAGAATCGAGACGGCTTGGTTGGTCAATCGGATATCTCCGGTCTTCTCAAACTCCGCCATCAGTGCCTTAGCCTGCTCCGCAATTGAGATAGCCTCGGGGCTCCGAGTCTCCTCATAGATTCCACTGCTGGTAGGTGTTCCATTGTTTTCTTGTGCTGAAGATTTAAGGGCATTGTCGAGGCTGCAGATTAAATGTTATGTACCTAACAGATATGCCCTCACAAATAATTAACTTACCTATTATCGACTACGCCTCCGTAAATTTTCATCGCAAATTTAACCGTGTCGTCGACGAGCTTGGTAAAACCGGCAGACGCAACACTATCAAAGGCCATAGCTGAACGGTGGTTTATTTTTTTGTTTTCGGTCGGAGGTATGGGGAAGTCACCGCTCTTCCAGGGTCCGTTGTACACATCTTTTATAATCCTTGAATGCAATGATAACAAAATGATAAAACGCATAGCTCCACAGAATCGTGAGCTCCACAGAAGGGTGAGCTCCACATTGTAATGATTAAAGTGTCAAAATTTTATCTGTCGCGGAAGGTAGAGCGTCCTTGTATTTCTCAGCTTCTATTGGTCAGAGGCCTGCGTATTGCGTTCAATTATCCGTGGTCGGGTCGAAGATTGCAAATTTACATGGTGCGTGCCCTCCACTGAATCATTTCTGGACAGTACTCACGGCGTCCTTTGCAGAATTGGCAACAAGCCTCACCGGCGTGCAAGGCTTCTCAGTGAATAATATGCGACTAGTTTAACTTATCGAGAATAGGATTAACTGATTTAAACTAGTTCCATCTCAGGGAACCTGCCAGTGAAGACTCGACAGCAACAAACGGCGGAACTGATGTATGTAGACAGTCATATCTAGTACAGCTTTTAATTTATAGAATTGTCCATTGTCTGTCGACCTATACCTCCTGCAAGCATACTTCGATGACGCTGTTGATGATAAATTCGACAACAGTCGATCGAGGTATAGATGGGATGTATGTAATTATGATTGGCCGAGGAGGGTTGAATTGAACACGATCATCGTATAAGTTATGAGTAGTACTCAGTCAAAAAATGTGTATAAACTTGACCATCAATACACAGTGTGATAGATTTTGACACTCGACTCGGAAATGGACGGAGATGAATGTCATCACCTTCCATTCACACTATAGCTATAGTTGGTGGAAGTGGTGACGCCACATGCGTACAATGCACATATTCACATAGCCTCAGTGGATTGGGCTTCTGAGATGGAGAGACTGGGCTGGTAGATTTGAGCGAAACGTCCCTGTGTTGTGGCTCGATTTTGGCTCGGTTACTAAAAATGACTAAGTATTTGCTCAAAAATAGCCGTGGAACTAGTTTCGGGGGTCCTACCGGGAGAACGGTACATAAATACTTTGCAAGGCACGAATTGATATTGAACGTTGAAGCTGCCAAAGGTCGTCTGGCCTCGTGATGTCCAATTTTGAACACCTTCGTATTCTCAGCCTCAATTGTTGGTGAGTCTACAACAGTTTGTCCTTCTGACTAACTTTAACAGTTTACAGGGGCTTGAAGTATGTCTCAAAGGACAGAGTTACGAGGATCAATGCTATAGCTAACTTGCTGGCCACGGCATCATATGACATTGTCTGCCTGCAGGAGCTGTTTGTTTCACAAGACTTCGAGACTATACGGGCGGCTTTGTCGAACTCCCTTCCCTTTGTCAAATTGTTTCATGGGTATGTCACGCTTTGAATTATTTCAACCACTATCTAATGCAAGATACTGTAAGGGGCGCAGTCGGCCAGGGGCTTGCTATATTCTCTCGATTTGCTATTGTCGCTTCAAACATACAACAATATTCTCTCAATGGATCCCCTCTTGATTTAGTGGGAGCGGATTGGTTTGCGGGAAAGGGCGCGGCCAGCATACTTATAAAACACCCTGTATTGGGCCAGATTTGCATATTCAACACCCATGTACGTTCACTACTTTCTGAATACATCGCAATGAACATTATTACATGTCAGTTTTTCTCCGAAGGCGGTGATGATGGACCTGAATATCAACGCGCTCACCGTCTCGTCAATGCCTGGGAGTTTGCTAAACTCGTCAAACAAGCTGCCGAAAGTGGGCAACATGTGATCGCGGTACGTGTTTACTTGCAAAAATTAAAACCTTTATTTTTATTTACGGTCTACAGGTTGGTGACTTGAATAGCGCACCCCATACACTTCCGATGGCTATTCTCCTTCAGCATGCCGGCCTCGTCGATGCATGGGGGACATTACATCCCTCGCCGGAGCCATCCCAAAGAGATGCCAACGCAGTCGATGCGTTGACGCTTTACGGCTTCACATATGACTCACCGGTCAACACTTACTCCACGAGTGTGCGCCCTGGCCCACATGGGTCCATACCACAGGGTAAACGCCTTGATTACATCCTATTTCGAAATCCAGCCCATCCAATGTTGCCGCAGCTTATCCCTACAGAGGCAAATGTTGCACTCACAGACCTCGTACCAGGGCATGATTTCTCTTATTCCGACCATTTCGGCGTTGAGGCGGTATTTGAAATCAATTATCCAGAACCAAAGGATTTGCTGCTCTCCGATGGTCCTACAGACGGAAGGATTCAATCCAGCACATCAACAACTGATCCAAACCATCGTGAAAGTCCACATATCAGCCGGACGCATATCATTGAAATGCTCGACGCTCTGAAAACGCACCTCAACCGCCATAGTGTACGGGCGCAATGGGAATTGCGCATCTTCGCTGGTTGCATGGTTTCCCTGGTCTGCATTCTCGTCGGAACTGGATGGTCTCCTAGGGGTAGCCTCACGCCTTTGTTTGTCTTCCTTGGTGCATTTGCGACATGGTTGGGTACGACAATGTTTTATGTTGGTTTTATGTATGGCAGGTGGGAGGCCAGTCTCTTGCGAAATGTGATTGATGAGTTGGAACTTTACGTACATGGTATAATAGATTAGGAGAGCAATTTTCTACCCATTCTGTGTTAGATAAACTTGCGTGTATCCGCTTTATATGCATTTGTCTATTGTCAACTTTTATGATTCGGCCAGAATTATTGCACAGGAAAGTGGATATTAATTAAGATTTGTGCAGTGATTGTCGACACGGCGATCGATGGACATCGGTGGGTACGATGGGCACTGAAGTACTGAGATTTAAAATACAGATATTTACAGTCCCAAACCCTACATCAATGATTCTGCCTATTTCTCTGCTAATTCACCTTTCCGCTGGATGATAGGGATAGTCAACGTATCCCAAGAGTCTTTGTTCAGTGGCCGGAGTTCGAGAGGGCGATATCCGCGATCCGGCAAAAATGGCGATTGTTGGGCAACGTGCGAGTAATCAATAAATTGTGTTGAGAGGTAGAGTTTTAAGTATCCGACGTCGATGTTCTGGCTTGCTTTGACGCTATAGATACGGGGTACCGTGCCGCTGTCTCCAAAGCCTATGCTTATGGAACCCTGTGGCAAGACGGAGAAATCAGCATTGCCGGCAAGCGCCGTCCCTGGTAAGTAGTATGATGCTGTATAACATTTTTAACTTTCATGACGGACTGGAAAGAAGTAACGAAATAATTACAGATGCTCAGATCACTCATGTCGAAGTAGAAGAGCGCTGCGTATAGAGGAAGCGTAGAATTATTCTTGATTCGGTATCCGTATTCATCCTTCTTGTCGACATCAATGAGAATTTTGCCGTCGACGTTTAAATTTTGACCGCCTGGTTCCGGAACCAGAATTAAGTCTAGGTCGTCTGTATATTCCCCAGACGGCACAAGTCTGAGGCATTCAATTTCGATGTTTTCCGATAAACCGGACAATCCAATGCGTCTAGAGTGATGAAGACTTCGATAAAAATCAGCTGCACCACAGAATATAGAAACCAGGTGTGCGGAGTTATCGACTGGGACGCTGTCGAATGGCATCCGCGTCAAGCCATACTCACGGCAAAGTTCGTCCATGATATTAAATTGAACATGGCCGGAGTCGCGTACTTGGATAGCGAGGTCAGGCTTGTCGTTGATATCATGGGCAAGATGGTAGGATCGGCCGTGGTTGGTCTTCATGCCCTTCAAAAGACTGATAAAAAGCTCGTGGTGGGGGTCGGTTGTCTCGATGAAAATGCGCACATTGTACCCAATTCCTGAGTGTGTCTGAGCAGCATATGCTGAGGGTAACAAGGAGAATGGTTTCCCATCGAGGGAAGAACATCGAGTAGAAAATTCGCTTACTTCGATGGCCCAGACGGAACCAAGCGGAGGGGAGCTCATCTTCATGTTAGAATACACATCAAACTTCGACCTCTCGGTGATTCCATGTGCATCTCCTGCGGATAATATATACTCGCCTGGCCTATTTGCACTAGGACGGATAGTGTAATGCTTTCGATGGTGATTCCCAGGCCTGGAGTTGAAAAGTATCCGCCGTCGGTTCACACCTTCGCATTGTGGATTTTGGCTGTATGACACCAATATAAAACACAATGAGGAACGCTCGCAACCGAAAAAACTATTCAACTTACTTGGAAAGAACTGGAAGAGACATTATAATGTCCTCATAGGTAAGTTGGTCGACGCCTTCTCTTTCTATCAAGCTTAACAGTGCGGATGTGAAAGCTCCGCGACCCTGACTCTCTTCTGCGCTCTGGCCTTGCATGCAGGCTGCGAGCAGGACGTGGGACCTCAGACCGTCTTTCTGGTGTGCATTAGGGATCGAGCTCCCTCGATCACCGGCGATATCCCGGATAAATACATTTGGAGGAATAGCGTAGTCGGGAGGCAGTTCAATACTTCGCATTCCCCCACCAGTCCATGGGGATTCCATGGAATTCCATGGAATCCTAGGAATTCCTAGGAATTCCATGGAATTGTACAATTCCCATTTTTATCATAATTTATTCCATGGAATTCCATGGAATTCCATGGTCATTCCTGACTATTCCATACCAATTCCACACCCCATATATTTGGCAGAGGAATTCCATGGAATTCCATGGAATTACCCTGCCCATAACCTTGACTTAGAAGATTTTTTGCAAGCC